>PVJI01001345.1:0-186052 GCA_004026765.1 Micronycteris hirsuta
TCCTTCCTGCTAGTCGCTGTAATTTAAGGCAGCAGTCCTGTGTTGAGTTAGGAACAGAAAGGAGCAAACTGAAAATGATCAAGAAATTCTATTGATCACTGCTTTTGTAGGCTTAACCTTGAAATGTAGGTTCAGTGAGCAGATTTTCAGTTAAAATAAAACAAGGCTTAGCCTTCCCTTTTGTGATTGTGCCTCATGCTGTTTCCTTTGGGCCCCCAGGACTTAGGCCCAGAGCGGGACCTCACTGGTGCGTAGTCGTTAGGAATGGAGTTTCCCGCTGGAGGAGTTGCCCAGATAGCGGGAGCTCTCACTGAACACCTTGTCCGTCGTAGTCACGTTATGGTCCTTAAATTCTTCCTAAGATGTCTCGTACCAAACTGGTTTCTTTCATAGTTCCCAGTAACCCCTGCTAAGTGCTTGTACTCGGATGTGGTCAGATTTTATCTTGCTTTCCCACAACTGTGAGGGTTTTGCTTTTAAATCTCTCCGTTTGGGAGTAATTGGAAAAAGACATTGGGAAGGGGATGGTGTGTGAGACCAGAACTGCTTGCAGTGGGTCCTTCGGAGGGAGAAGGGAATCTTAGGTGAGCTGGGAGTGTGACATGTGCCAGGCAGGCTGGAAGTGTGGGGCGCGGCTGGGGATTTTCCCAGCTGCTCTTGTCACCTCTGATGGGGTGACCAGCGGGGTGGCTACAGTGTTTGTCGGTTCAGGGGCCTTGAGCCCGTGCAGGGGAGGGTGCTGGCCTGGCGGGCACAGCGACGTCTGGATCCCGGGCTTCCCTTTGGCCTGCAGGCCCTGGCCAGTGAGAGCAAATGCCTTCTGCTGCCCACGTTCTTTCCTGAAGAACAGCCTTTGGTCAGTTTATTAGAGGAGCTTCAGATTCTGTTCTTCGCTGCTCTGGCCTCATGCTGGCCCCTTGGGGTCCCCACAGGTTCCTGCTCCTTGGTGTGGTTCCCTTCTCCTCCTCTGCCCTGTGTTTTCTTCACCAGCCCCTGCCCCAACCGGGCCTGCCCTCCTCTCCGGCCTTGGCACATGCTGCCCTTGCCTGCA
Organism: Micronycteris hirsuta; assembly: GCA_004026765.1. NCBI lineage: Eukaryota > Metazoa > Chordata > Mammalia > Chiroptera > Phyllostomidae > Micronycteris > Micronycteris hirsuta. Next base: position 1,052 of record PVJI01001345.1, read on the forward strand.
CTCACACCTCCTCACCTGTCCCCAGGCGGCAGGACCTCCCCGCAGGGACTGGGCTGGAAGGCCAGGTGATGTGTCTCTGCTGCCCGGGGCAGGGAGCCGGGGCCTTGAGGGGCTGCGTGCATGTCCCCTGCCGCCAGACTGTGGGAGGCTGGCGTGGCCGTCCCCTCGGGCGCTTCTGCGTGCTGCTGCCTGCCTTGCAGGAGGTGCGCTGGGTTTGTTGACATAATAACATGAATGAAGTATATTTACTGAGCTGAGCGTTGTTTGGGGTCATGGAAGACAAACGTTTTGTCTTCTGTGAGTCTCCATAGTGTAGGAGGGTAAATGCCAACAGTGCAGGTAGTCTGGCTTTCACACTGATTACAAACCAGGGAAAGGGCACGGGGCGGGTAGGAGGAGGTGAACAGGGTGGTTTGTAGTCCCTGAGACTATTCCCTGGGGAGGGGGCTGGCCCTTCCGCTGTGTCTGATCTTCATTCTAAACCCTTGCCTGTGAGGTGCTCCTGCAGCCGTCGCGGAGGCCCCGGGACGTCAGTGTGGTCAGGGTGACCGTGATGGCGTGCGTGCCCACATTTCCTCTCCTCCTGCTCGTCATGCCTGTGGAGAGCAGTTGTCTGTCACACGCAGATGATGTCATTACTTCTGTAGAAAACTGCTTCCTGCTACTCTCGGGATTTCAGAGGACTGGGGATCGCTCTGGGAGCGCCAGTGGGTGCCAGCCTGGTGGGCTGCTCGGCCTGGCCTTGCCCCAGATGGGCTAAACCAGCCACTTGAGTGAGCTGCCTGCATCTCTGTCAAGGCCGTCACCGCTCAGCAGGTGAGGATCTCCCAGACCTTAGATTTGGCAGGAAACTGTGTGAAGACTGAGGGGTTTGGAAGCAAGATGGGAATTGTCTCAGTGGCGCTGTTGAGGGACTGGGGTGGCCGAGGCTGGGGCTGGTTCCTTCCCCATAGCTTCCGTTCAGGGTTTGTGTTTATCATCACTCCGCTCTGTCCCTCCCGGCCACAGTAGCAGGAGACCAGGATTCTGTCCCCAGGGACTCCCTGATTGTCACACCAGACCGCCTGGCCCCAGGGGCTTCCAGTGGTGAGGGCAGTGTTTCCGTATCCCAAGGTCACCAAGCCCAGACGTGGGGAGGCGAGCCTGCTGCTTCCCTGGGGACACGGATCTGGCGGTTACTCCTTCCCACTGTGTGTCCTGCCTGTGAAAGTCTGGTTTCTTCGGGGGTGGGGACGGCGCGAGTTTGTTTGTGTGTGTGTTTATGTAAAGTGTTACTTATCTGAAGAAATGAATTCACGTGGTCCGAAAGCACATTTGGGGAAGCGTTTTCCCCTGCCCTCTGCCTGCCACCCTCCTCCCCTCCTCACAGCCTCTCTGCTTCTGCGCACCTGCTGGAGGGGTGTGGTGTGTGTGCAAGCAGATGCTGGGGTTTGGGGTTTGGCCCTAAAACGGTAGCATACACGCGACACCGAGCATTTCTAGGTGGACCGGGAAGGTTTCTGAACTTCTTGACGTGAAAAGCAAGTGGATTTGGAAAAGGCGTTTGTTGACCGATCTGTGCCCATGACTGGGCAAGGCCTGGGGGAGCAGGAGTTTCTCCCAGGTGCGTGCTCCTTCAAGGGGGGCGGTGGCACCCCAGCAAAACAACCAGACCCCCTTGAGTTCAGGAAAGCTTTCTTGACTGGCCTGAATTTTTATTCTTTTTCTTCCTTTTGTCAGAAACTGATTCTCTGAAGGAAAGTTCCAGACCGTTTTTTCTCCTGCCCCTGCTCCTCCCATCCCGAGTCCCCCTGCACTGGCTGCTCACTCACCCTCTGACGGGCCAGCCTGCAGCATCTGTTGGCTAAAACTTGCCACTTAATTTCCGATGGTCTTTTATTGTTACCTGACTCTTCACAACTAGACTCTGAGTTTGAGGACAGACACCCCATCTTCTACTTTTCTGCCCCCCACATTTGAAGACAGGGCGATCTGAGGCTAAATACTTGTCCATCGGTCTTGTATCTTTCCTGGCCTGGAGGTGGCTCTTCCTGGCTCGCCCCTAGGACCCGCCGTGTTTGGTGTCTCCAGGCCCCTCGTCCGCACTCTGCTTCCTGTTCCTGAATTCTGTGTGTGCCTCCTACTGCGTTCTGCCTTTCACTCAGCCACGCACTCATTTGTTTGCTCAACGAGTAGTGCAGGCCCTTGAGATATTTTTATGCGTCCACATGGCCGGGCTGAAGTGTCCCGTTACCGACCCCAGCACTCCAGTCTCGGGGTGGCTGAGTAGGGCGCGCTTCTCCCATCAGTTGCCTCGAAGTAAAGCAGGGAATCTGGTGGGGCCTCGCCCAATCCATCGAAAGGCTGAAAGAGCAAAAGCGAAGCTTCCCGGCAGGAGAGGTTCTGTCTGCGGATGCCCACCTCCGCTTTTGTCTGAGAGTGCCAGCCTGTCCCGTGGATTTCAAACCTGACACTTGCCACAGTTGTGTAAACCAAGGCTTGCCCTCCTCCTCCCTCTCTTTCTTCTCTCCCACACCTCCCTGCTCCCTGCACGTACACACACGTGCACACACGCACTCTCTGCTGGTTCTGTTCCCTTGGTAGACCCCCGACTGCCACGCTGCTAGAGACAGTGTCTTAGGGAATGCCCGGTCTCGCCCTTTTCCTGATGGACAGTCCCCGCCGGCTCCCCACTGCCACCGAAGCGCACGGCACCGGCGCGGAAGTCAGTCCTAGACCGCCGGCCTCGCGTTCCCTCTGCCTCTTTGCTCCTCCTGAGAACGCCGGTCCTGGGCTGTGGCTGTCCACCCCCGTCCCTTCCCCGGAGCCCTCAGGCCTTCATCTTGCCCGCTGTCCTGCTGCCCTTCCCCCACCTGGCAAACCTGCTCTTCCTTTGGGGTCCACGTAGGTGTCCTCCTGAAGAGCCCCGCCTCTCCCAGGCGGCTGGCTTCTTCCTGATGCTTTCGTAGCATTGTGCCGTTCCTGCTTTCGTAATATTGACACTGGCATTTTTATCTCTCTGCACACCTCCATCCTTCCGTGGACGGCACACTGTTTGGGAACTGGGAGTTTGTCTTCCAGGATGTGCAGTGCCTGCCGTGGTTCCCAGACCTGAGTGGGCATCTGCACTGTGTTCGTGGGTGCTCTTCTGCAGGGCCCAGTTAGTTCCGTTTCCCACACAGAGCAGGTGAAAGCATGTCTCCATCACACCTGCCCTCTTTTCAGAGCCCAGTGCCGTGTCCCCTGGACCTGGGTGTCTCCAGTCTGTGTCATTGGCCGCTGGCTGGGCAGTCTTCCTATTAAATCTTTGACTAGATGAAATGGGAGGTCCATAAAGCGTATTGACTGTTACAAAGAGGAGCGAGCCGGAAAAACCCTTCGGTAAAATATATGAAAAATGATGGTTGACAAGGGTGGAAATCTCAGAGTTAACCATGGAGTTTTAGTTCCCTTCTCAGGGCAGTGACAGGGACATCTTTATACGCAGCAGTAACATTATGATTTGTATCCAGCTGGCTGCCAATAGCCTCGGAATGCCAAAATGCCTTTCTCTAATCTTCAGGTCAGATGTCATTTATGTATCTAAATCACCCAGCTTCTGGTAGGCTCACGGTTTAAACAGGGCCCTGCATCTCCTAGAAGCTAAAAATGGCCTTTTCGTGTTTGTGATCGGAGTGACTTGAGCAGAGTTCCCATTTTCAGCCTGACGACAGCGGAGCTGCTGGTGGTGCCTCTACCAGGGCAGCAGAGGAAGACGGGACGGGGGAACCGTCCTAGGCTGGAAGCGGGTGATCTGCGTCCCTAAACGCTGCCCAGGGTTTGCACACAGCATTCTCTCCTGGAGGAAGCCAGCAAGAACTCAGGGAAAGGAGTTACAGACCTTTCTTCACTGCCGTGGAAGGAGGTCATTGATACGTCAGTTTGAAAAGTAGGTTGTAGCACAATATTGTATCTGTAGTTTAGTATAATATTATATCCATTACTGTTAAATTGTACACATTTGAATAATTACACGTCAATTAGAAAACTGGAAGGCTATTTATACACGCACATAATATATACACACGTATCAAACTCTTAATAATAGTTAAGAAGTTTTTCCTTTTTCTTGACAGTTTGATTTTTAAAAATTCTCATGCTTTATCAGAATAAAAGCCATGAATGACTTTTTAGTTTTTTGGTAGGGAAAACAGTCCGAGGACAAGAGGTTAGAAAAAATACGCGAATATCACAGCTTCTGTAAGGGTGGTGATATTAGGTCTCACTTATTTTCTGTCTTTCCCCATATGTTTTTAAGATGAGTTTTATAATTAAAAACAAGGCCAACCGTGGTTCATCTGAGGCACTTAGCTCCACACAGAGCCAATTAGATATCTGAGTCAAGTGCTTTAATGTAAAATTTTAAATCTCGTACCAAAAGTAAATAAATGTATGTAAAACGTGAGAAATCAGATGGTGACCAAATGTACATGCCTTGGGGGCCAAATTTAAGTCCCCCTGCAAGATGCTTTTCACCGGTTCCTGTGGGGGGGGCGGGGGGAACTTTGTAACAATTGCTCAGGCCTCTGGTTAGAATCCCTGCCCCGCCCCGCCCCCTCCCATCCCCCTTGAAAGTTGCTGTCAGGCTCTTGTAACACTTTTTGCAAATGGCTATACCTTGTTGCAATGTGTGCTTGGCTCTTTGGTGCTTCTGTAACCATCTAATTAACTTGGCTAGTGTTTCAAAGGGAAGGTATGGGAAGGAGCAAATGGTCTGCCTGAGGCCTGTCCCGTTCCTGTCCTGGTTACTAACGTGTGGGTCCTGATAACACCTAGAAAAAAGCATTCCCGGCGCTGCTGTCCGTCCTGCCTGGAGAAAGGCAGCCTGTTTTAGGAGCTGCCATGATTGAGATAAGAGCATAATGAGAACTTCTGAGGCTCATTCTGGTGCTCCTTCCGCTTTTCCTGTAAGAAGACTCTGTACTGTTTCGCTGGGCACTGCATAGTGACATGGGTGACAGAGGGCGGGGGTGTTCGCAGCAGGCTGGCTTGTGTTTTTTCTTTTGTGGACCATCACATTTCCTAACTACTTCGGTCAAAATTGTGTCCTGTATGTCAGAATGGAGGTAATTCTGAAGAGGTTTAGTTCATTATTGTCATTTAAGTACTTTTATATTAGAAAGTCTTCACAACCATTATATCATTTAAAACATTTCTTGTGCCCCAGGATGTCTCAGAACATGGAGCATTTCAATGTCTATTCAGTGTTTTAAGAGGATAAAATTTAATTTTTATATGAGAACAAAGGAAGGTTTGGGGGGGATTTTTCCATAAATGTGTGTGTGTGCATTTCTGTATACCTCAGTATATGCCCATATTTGAGATGTTTGTTATGAAAATATTAATGGCAAGGGTAGAAATTCCAGTTTTTTGAAGTATTGATTCTTTATAATAAACACATTTCAGCACTGGCCTGGTGGCTAAGTTGGTTGGGACATTGTCCTGTACACCAAAAGGTTGCAGGTTCAATCCCTGGTCAGGGCACATACCTAGGTTGTGAGTTCAGTCCCCTGTTGGAGTATGTAAGGCAGCCGATCACTGTCTCTCTCTCATATTGATGTTTCTCTCTCACCCTTATTCTCTCTCTAAAATCAATAAAATGTATCTTTGAGTAAGGATTAAAGAAATGTTTTTCAACAACCATTGAGATCATGTTTATATAGGGTGCTTTTCCTTCACCAGTCCGGTGGACTGGAGGACCGCAGGCCTTCCTTTGGACGCCGGCGGCCTGCTGGCTCCTGCCGGAGCCACCGCACAGGGCGATGTGCTGCTCGTACAGATGGGCCTCCCGGACGAGCGCAGATTTATGAGGTCACTGAAAATGCTCGGAGACTTCTTGGAAATGCAGCTGTCTTGTTATCGCTGAGGGACTTGGTAGGTGGCACAGCCTGGGTTTTGCTCTGTGCAAGTACGAGTGTGCACACCCGTCGCACGGTCCAGTCCCAGCCCCAGGTGGTGTGCACACACCTGGAGAGGAGCATACATGAGCACAGGCAATGGGCGCTTTCTCTGGGGCTCCGCGGCCTCGCGTAGATGCGGTGGCTGTGCCAGGACCGCCGCTCCCGGCTCCGTAGTTTACTGGCCCTGTTATCATGGCCAAGTTTTCCCAGCAGGCGGAAGCCTGTTTCTCGTCTGTCCAAACGATGTTAATTCTCATTGCACTGGACTGTTGGGGTAATTAGTTGCGACAATAAGGCAAGTGCAGTCACCTTCCTGGTGCCCTGCCCACAGCAGACCCGGGCCGGGGTAGCTATATTTTCTTTTTCCATCCGTCTTTGGGGTTTGGCCTGAGTTCTAACGTCATCCCTGGCTTCTGTGACACAGAAGTGGATGGGCTTGGGGTCAGGTTGTGGAGGGCCCCGATAGCTCGGCTGAGAAATTTGCATTTTTATTCCGTGGCAGAGGGAAAGGACTGAAGATTCTGGAGGTTCTGAAGGACACATCAGTGTGTGCTTCCTGAGGGTCCTCCTGGGACTGCATTTACAATTCGAGTTGGGTGCATTTGAGAACTTTATGACGATAATTACACACCGTATATAAGAGGACTTTTTTAAAGGTGTCCGTTGGTTTCATTGAATCATCATATACTTGGACCTACCGGGCAGGGATAATTCCTGGTCATTGAAATCCCTCCTTTCTAAGGACAGCAAAGGAACAGCTCTGCCTGCGGGCCGGAGTTTGGGTTGGATGCATGCTACGGTGTCTCTGTGTAGGTGGGGTATCTTTGCAATGATCTTACTGCTGATTAACTAACTACTAAATGACATTCGCCTTTTCAAGCAGTAAGAAAATTACTGTAGCCCAGAGAGACTGTCCCAAGGTGCCACAGGTGGTAGCAGTCCAGCGCTACTTACATTTTTCTTAGTGGTAACTTTCAATTGTTACATCTTTAATTACAAATGCTACCTAATCAGAGGATATTTTTATGTGTCAGATGTGGTATGATAAAAGAAGAAATGAAAATATTTTGTGTCTTCTGTTATGGGTTTGGGTAGGTGTTTTTAAAAAATAATGTATATATATATATATATATATATATATATATATATATATATAGAGAGAGAGAGAGAGAGAGAGAGAGAGAGAGAGAGAGAGGGAGAGAGAGAGAGGGAGAGAGAGGGGGGGGGTGAGAGAGAGAGAAAGAGAGAGAGAGAGGTGGAACTCAGCTAAAGACCCAGCATTCTTTCCCGGCTCCATTGGCTTTCCGAGAATCTGTGGGGTTGGGGTGTCCTTGCCCAGAGGACCTGCGGGTGGATGTTTTCCCGGAGACAACAGAACTGGGCTTCTGAAAGTGTCAGTGTGATTTCATGTCACGGTTTTATTAAAATACCAACACGAAGCATCAAATGAGCCGATAAAGTTGATGGGAGATAAAGTTTAAATGTAACCAAACACTTCTATTGTGTAAGACTTATTATATTGTCTTGACATTATCTTAACTTATAGGTGGAGATATTGGCAAGGACTTGTTCGACATCAATAACCTGAAGTTACAGGGGGGGGGAAATCTGTTTGATCTTATTTGTTAAAGAAAACCTTACTGGCACTTGGATCTTAGAATGCAGGAAACCTGTAGAACTTACTGTTCAGGGTTTTACATCTTCCTTATTTCAAATGTATTTCGTTAAGTGTGTCTGGTGGACTCTTGAGCTGCTTTCTTGTTGAAAACATGAAATTATTCAGTGGCAAACCCAGGGATAAACTTAACAACGGGTGCTCGCATGCGTTAATGGCGGGTGGCTGGTGAGAGCGGTCCCTGTGCCAGCGACGTCCTGGGCAGATTTAACGTTTTGTCACCACGCGACACCAAGCGCCTCCCCGCCCCTCCTACCCTGCTCTCTTCTCTCCCCTCTCATTTCCTAAGTTCTTCCTGTTTCTCTCCAAGGTTTCCCTTTGCATTTTCCTGTTTCTCCCTCCCTCGCTTGTCCTTCCTTCCTTCCTCTTCCTGCTCCTCTCCCGGAGCACTTCTGTGGATTGCCAGGGACACCCTGGGCTGGGTTTGTCCTCACACTTCCTTTCTTAATGCCCTGTAGAACTTAATGCTCCGGGTTTCTGTCCGGGGGGGGGGGGGGGCGGAGTGGGCACTAGGAAGCAGGCGGTGCCTGGTAAAGCCGCACAGTTCAGTGTGTGGGAAGAGGCTCCAGGGAGTTTAGACTCTTAACTGGAAGGTGCCACTTCATTGCTGTAGCTTTCATAATCGGTGCTTTTGATTTGACCTTGTAACTTGGAGAGGAAAGAGCCTGGCGCAGCCTTGGCCAGGGCTGGGCCGCTTCCTCTGACAGTGGGCACCGTGCAGCCCCTGGGGACCAGTGAGTGCATGTCAGACACGGACCTGCGTTCCCTGTGGGCCTTCCAGTCTGAACAAAAGTGAGACTGTCATTAATGCTTCGTGAATTAGCTCAGAAACCGGTAGACTCAAGCTCGCAGGAACCAGTTCTGGGTTGCGAGGTCACTGGGTCCTTCTGACGCAAGAGCTGGGTCCTCAGGCTCTGGGCAGACAGGTGCTGGGCCTCACAGTTGTAACTGGGAACACCCAGGCACTGCTTCCGGAAGGCGGGGGAGGGGTTTGCAGAGGGAGAAAACTGTTCCCATTCATTCAGCTCTACGAGCGGAGCCAGATCCTTCTGCTTGCTGGCAGTGCGGAGTCAGGTGCAGCCACGCTCTGCAGAGGGTTTACGGCAGGGCCGATGGGTCCAGATGTGCTCTGGGAACACAGAGTGGGCCTTGGTGTTTCTTCTAAAAGACGCAGAAAGGGAAATCTCTTCCCAGCTCCTTACCCATTCTCGTAAAAGTGGCTCTCACGGCTTGGCCCTTTACCCCGTATAGACAATGAGGAAGTTAAACTAAGTGGTTTTGATTATTCTGGCCTGACCTTTTACTTTTGGAAACTCTGGGAAGGACTCATTCCTTTGGACTCCTCCTGCCTTGGCTAAGAGTCAGCTAGTCACCGGGAACCATAGATGAGACTCACAGATAGGACCTGGCCCCAGGTCTTCCGCTGTCAAACCACCCTGAGGAACTCTGCCTGTTAGAGCCAAGTTCACAGACACCTGGTGGAACTGGGGCTGCAAACTGAAAATGCATATGCTGGTTTGCTTGACAAGGAAAGGGAAGGAGAGGCGGGCTCGGCCTGGGGTGCCCGGAACAGAACTGCGGGACGGTGCCTGTGTCGGCAACGAAAACAGTTTCCGGATGCCTTGAAAATAGGGAGATAAAAATTCGCATCCCAGGAATATTCATCAGCTGGCCCCAGTAGGTAACAAAAATAGGAAGCAGAACGTGGTGTTCTGTGTACCTGCAGATTTAGATGCCAAGGTCAGGTTCTGTTTTTCTCGCTGCTGGCCGGCCAGCCCCGCACTGTCGCCTTTTTGGTGGACGAGTGGGTGGCCCAGTAAGTCGGGGGAGTCCAAGCCCTGTCCTGGAAATTGAGGCAGCACCCATGTACCTTCTTATGGCCAGGAAAGTCTAGAAATCGTCTTTCTTACTTTCTTAGGTTTGTGTGTATGCATGCCTATTTGCGGGGTGCGGGGTATGTTTAGTAAGAAAACAATGAAACCAGAGATTTCAAGATTATTCAAAGTAGAAATTTAGAAACTAGAACTCTTAAAGGCGATAACATTAAGATTCTATACTGATTCTTTGCCTGAAGAACTCAAACCCTGAAAGATTAGGTTGTTGAATTTTACGTTATGCTATTTGCGTGCCAATAGTGAAGAGGTTTTCATGGCTGTGGTGGTGGGTTCCCTGGAGAGGGGGCCAGTGCCTCCCGGAGAAGCGCCCCCCCCCCCAGAGACTTTGAAGCACCGGGTGTGGCTGCGACACCAGGCATTCTTTTACGGCAGTCGTTCCCCAGGTGTGTCCCTTGCGACATGCCTGAGGGTCAGGTACTGCCTTCTGCCCTGTTGGAGAAGGGAGGCGGGTGTGCGTAGCCACCTCGGAGGCTGCTGCAGCCTGCACCCCAGCCCTCCTGCCTGTCCCCCCCTCTCCTGCCTGACCGCCAGTCTTTCTGGTTCCCACCCCGGGCAGACAGGTGTGCTGAGCCGGGGGTCGACAGCAGCCCCCGTCCCTGCCCGACCGGGGATGGCCAGCGCCAGAATGGAGGTCTGTGAGCGGCTGCCCTTGAAGTCACGGGGGCTTCATTGTGTCTGACAGATGTTCAGGGGGCTTTGAGCCCGGCACTCAGTCCCTGACGGGCGTGTCCTTGGGTCACTCCCTGGATTTCTCGGGCAGACCGTCATGGATAACTTTATAAAGGGTCACACGCGGAATGGTTTTGTCATTTCAGGGTGACTGGAGTGGACACGTAGTGGGTGACCTTGGACCACCTGAAGCGGAGGTAGCAGCAGTGCTCCGTGGGGGCGGGCGTCAGGGTCACGGGGAGGACACAGTGAGGACCGTGCGCTCACTGCAGAGGGAGGCGCCGACGCCGTCTCCATCTTCCGTGGGAGGAAACGGAGGCCCGCCGAGTGGGCTCCTCGCCTCTCCCCTCCCTCAGTGAGCGTGGAGTTGGGATTCCCAGCCTCCGGGCTGACCCCACGGCCACCGTGCGCAGCAGCCGTCTTTACCCCCGTCTCCTGTCGGGCAGGCGTGGCAGGCACAGAACAAGGGCCTTGGGGAAAGGTGAGTTGGGAAAGTGCAAAGGACTCCCACCTGAGTTGTCACTGTGCTTCGTGTCTCACGTCTGTGGAGGTTAGCGTGTACAGAGGCTCCTCGGCCCGCGTGGGGTCGCGTCCCTCTCGGTAACGGGAGTGTTCGGAGCACGTTCAGGGTGGGCAAGACCAGCCCGTGTGCTCGGCGGTCAGGCGTGCCAAGTGCATTTTCGGCTTACCGACCTTCCAACCTCGGGCGGGTCTGTTGGGACGTCGCCCACTTGTGAGTCGAGCGCCTGCGTGCAGTGCGGGAACCGGGAGGGAAGGGCTGCTTCCGTTCGCTTTCGGGTGCTGGTGCTTTGCTGTTCCACTGCTGGTTTGGGTACAGACTTGAGTACATGAGATTATTGCTTGATTCTGTTGATCCATAATAGGATTTGTTCCAAGAAATGGTACAGTTGCAAACTGCTTGTGACCACCAAGTTCACACACAGTTTGTTAAGTTAGATCACATTTTATGAAATGTAAACATTTGAAGCCATTAGACTTCCCAGATATTTGGACTCATGAGAATTTGGTTTTTAATATTTCAGTCTACGTCACCTCAACTATTCCTCTTGTCAGTCATATTTTTCTTTTTTTTTAGGCATAAGAGCTTTTTAGTTACTTATTTTATAGGAGCATCATTTTCAGAAATATTACAGTTATGAGTAAGGAAGGATCCATCCGTCTGTCCAGATAACTCTCACCAATCTGTGCTCAGGGTTTTATCGCGGTCGTGGACTGTCTTTAGTTCAGTCAGACAGTGTCTTTCTTTTGTAGCCCGATTCCTCTTAGGTTTGACTTTTCATCAGTCCCTGGGCTTTCATCACTGGAGTAGAAAGTGCTGGAAGCAGAACGAGAGGAAAGCGTTCTTTATAAGCAGCGGCAGGAGAAGTGGGGAAGCACGTGTTCTGGTCCCGTAGACCTGGAACATGGCCTTGAGCATCTGCGAGCTCCTGGGGGTAACACTGGATTCCGTTTCCCTGCAGGAGTCTTTTGTATATGAAATGACCCACAGACGTACGGCATTGGCGGGGGACGTCTCGAGCAGGAGCTGGCGCGAGGTGACGCTTCTCGGGGAGCACAGCGTCGCGTCCTTGCCCCTCCGGCCCCTGCGTCTCAGACCGTGGGCTCCGCCCGAGTGGGCCAAGCCCTCTGCACCGTGCTCCTCTGCAGGCAGGTCCTCAGCGGCTGTTCCAAGCACAGCAGGTGTGTCCTTGGCCTTGGCCGCTCTCCGATGCTGGGGTGTGGGTGTCAGAGAATTCTCTTCCTCACTTACAGAACGTGTCCCGAAGGAGGTCACTTGAGACTCCAACATTTATAACTTTGACTGAACGTTTAAATCTCTTTTATGTGGAGTATGCCTCACTTCTTTTTCTGTTTGAATATGCATGAAATTAGTAGCCCTGGTAAAAATAACTGATAACACTTTTTATCGTTGCTTTTCAACATTTATGATGCGTACCTCCTGGAGGAACTTGCTAGAAGAAATGTGACAGTGATGTGGTGCGGAGTGTCTTACTGCCGGGTGCATGCCGGCGAGTGTAATGAGTGACATTTGGCCACGTTGGGACAGTTTCGTGGCGCAGGTCCACGCTCGGAGGCAGAGTCGAAGGCGGTATTTCAGACGGGTAGCAATTTATGAGAGTCATATAATAATAAAATAACCCTAGCAGAGGATTTTATTTTAACAGCCTGGGAGAAAATTTGTAACTGAAGAATATTTGCAGACCTGCATTTTTTATTTTGCTTAGTAATCTTGGTTTTGCAGTAAAACCGCGCTGCCAATGAAGAGCATTAAAAGTCTGGCTTCGGCCTGTGTCGTGTGCCCGACCAAGGCCGTGTGACGGTCCCACCGCGGACAGGCGCAGATGGAGATCTCCAGTGGGAACGCAGGTTCGGTCTGAGTGGGAGCCCAGCACTTAGGAGGGAAAATTCGATTAAATGGGAGATGTTTACAGAGACTTTAAATGGTGACAGCTAAGAAACCACCCACGGGGAGGATGTTTCCCAGCTTTGTGCCTGCTCCCTCCGCAGACCGGAACTGGCCGCTGGGTGTTTCAGCCACTTACCAAATCCCTGTCTTTGGACGGTTGGACCCAAACGCACTGCGTGGAGTCTGTGATGGGGTCCGTGTCTCACACATCACTGTGGGGGCACAACCTGCCCAAGGTCAGGGGCAGTCATTCTGCTCTGTTGTATGTACATCGAAGAGTGTAAATTGCCACTTTGATTGTGAGCATAAAGCTGTCAGTCACAGCTGATGTATTCCATTTGTCAAAGCCTACCGATATACTCTGCAACTAATTTATTCTCCTGGACGCTTCCCAGAGAGGAGGGAAGTGCTGGAGTTGTGAGAAACTGGAGTCTCTGGTGTGGAGGGTGCGTGGGAAGGGGGATTCATCGAGTGGCTGGAGGTAAATGCTACAAGGGCGCGTCTTCGGAACGACCGGCACCGCGGGACTCTGCCTTGCTGGGACGGGCAGGATGCGCCCGTGGCGCTGACGTCCGAGCGTGGTGCAGGCAGCCCGCTCAGTGGGAGTGCCCGTGTGCTGTTGGAGCCCCCCTCTCAGACACGTCCTCTGCAAATGCTCCCTCCTGCTCCTCTGAGTCACCTCCTCGCAGCCCTCTGTGCCTAGCATCCCCTGGTGCATGGAAGTTTTGGATTTGGTTGAAGCCCAGCTTCACTATCCTTGCTTCTGCCGCCTGTGCTTTTGGTGCCATACCCCATAAATCATTGCCAAGTCCAGTGTCATGAAGCTGTTGCCTCATGTTTTCTTCTGTGACTTTGTTAGTTGTAGCTCTTACATTGAGATCTACTTGATCTGTTTTAATTTGCATATACGGTGAGAGATAAGGGTCCAACTTTATTCTTTTGCGTGTGAATGTCCGGTGGTCCCAGTACCGTTGTGTTGATGAGACTGTCCTTTCCCTCTTGGAGAGTCTTGGCGCCTTTGTCGGAGATCATTTGACTGCATACATGAGCGTTTATTTCTGGGCTCTCTAGTCTGACCTGTTGGTCTGTGTGTCTGTCTTTACACCAGCACCACAGTTTTCTGTGTAGCTGTGTAGTAGCTTGTGAAATGTGAAAGGCCTCCAGCTTTGTTCCTCTTTCAAGATTGTTTTGACTCTTTGAGGTCCCTTGAGATTCCGTGAGTTTTAGGATGGATTTTTCTGTTTTCACAAAGGGTGCCATTGGGGTTCTGGCAGGGATTGAATTGTATCTGCACATCACTTCGGGTAGAAGCAGTCTTAACAACACGAAGTCTTCCAGTCCACAGACATAGGATGTCTTTCCATTTATTTGAGTCTAATACTTTTTCATACGTGTTTCTAGATGGCAGGAGCACAGATTCGGGGGCAGCCAGGCAGACTTGCTGCGGGGTTAGTGCCATGCCGCTTAACACATCGGTCCGCTTTTGGAGGGGTCCCCGAGGTCTCAGCTGCAGTGTCCTCTTTCAGTGGAAGCTGTGAGAGTTACATATTGTGGATCAGGCCGAGCAGAGTGTGTGACATCATTCTTTCCCCCTCTGTGCCTGCTTCAGACATCACGCACGCACCAGCTTCGTTCTGCTTGAACCGATAGTTTGCCTGTTTCCTCTCCTGTGTGGGGACTGGACTCTGCCCCCAGGACACCGACTCTGGCTTAAAACCTTGCCTCCGCTTTCCTTTTCAGTGCAGGCCTCTGACTCTCTGACGTGAGCCTCAGGCCCGTGGTCGCTACACTCGAACTATGCGGGGGCTCCTCGTTCTGGGGGCCTGGGCCTGGGCTCCAGCACGTGGAGAGGCGTGCCCTTTGGTGGGTGTGGTCGCAGGGCCATGGGGAAGGAGGTGTGTGTTTTTGGGGGGGGACTTTGAAGGGCAGCTGCTAGCCCTGCTTTGGCGGGAGTGGTTCACTGACACCAGGTGCTTGTGTAACACCGTGTGTTTTCTGAAGCAGGTTGCGACGCTCTCCCACCCCATGGGTTTCCAAGGTGAATCGACACCAGAAACACCTGAGGAACTTGTTAAAAAACGGTCTGGGGGCCCCATGCCTAATCTTAGAAGCCAGAATTCCCAGGGGAGTAGCTAAGGAATCTGTGTTTTTAACACACTCTGCTCGGCCAATTTTCCAGCAGCCAGCCTAGCACCGGTCCTCGGACAGGCCTCCTGGACCCTGACTCACGCCCCTGCCAGCCCGGCATCTCACACAGCCCAGCAGGCCGGCCCTGGGCGCGGCCGCCGACAGAGGGGAGTGGCCCCCAGGACGCAGGGCTTGTCTGGACCCCAGGCTCATCTCCCCCGTGACTTGACTTCCAAAGTCCCTTCAGCAAGGGGACTTGGAGAAATATCTTGGTAGAATGGAACTAAATTTGGGAAGGGCCTAAGTGCCGTATTGGGGGCTTGAGAAGTCTTTAAATTGGGAGTAATAATAATTCCTACCACACGGGTAATTGGAGTTAATGCTTGAAAAGTACTCAGAAAGGACCTGGCACATAGAAAACGCTCGCGAAGTGTTGCAATTTAAAATGTATCTTGACTGCACAGCGAACCCTGGCTGCTGTCACTGCAATGGACACTTCTAGTGCTTGGGGTTCGATTAAATGGCTTCTAGAGCATTCTCTACTTCAGATTTCATTTATTTTCTTCAAAACTAAGTAAAAGACACTGTGAGTCAATAAATTGTCCGGGATTCAGCTCTTCAATGGGTGTAGAAGATATTTCAGTACTTGAGAAAGGGGAGACCAGGGCCTTAGAATCCCTTGTTCAACTTGACCTTTCAGCTGTTAGAACTGGTTTACAGCAGAGGCTTCTCATCCTAGTCGTGCCTGGGAGTTGCCTGGGGCTCACCCCAGGCCCTGGGGACCGGAGTCTTGGACAGGAATCTAGGTCAGACAAGTGTCCTTCAGGTAATTCTGGAAGTTGGGGACCCCTGGTCAAAACTACCCCCGGCTTGTTCTTAGAAAGGATTGCTCACCTTTTTGCTCAGACTTCGGTTCCTAAGTTGTGAGAAACCTTCCTAGCTGTGCTGCGTCTCACCCGTGCTTAAAGGAAAACCAGGTGCTAGGATATGAGGGGAACTGTAAGTGCCAGTGGAGTAAATGGAGTCTCCTCCCCCAGGCAGGAAGAGTTCTGGTTTGTCAGGAGTGAATGCAGGCAAAGCAGGTCGGGTCACCTCCCAGACGGAGGGTCAGAGAGAGTTCGGCCTGAATCACAGTGAGACTCATGCGGGAGCCTGGGAGCCAGCACCCCGCTCTCCAGTCACCCAGGCGTGGGGAGATGAGGCTTCTTGTTGCCTGTGACGCATCGCCTGCCTCAGGCCAGGGCCTCGGGGTAGGACACAGACCTCTGACGCCTGCTCTTTCTTGCCTTCTGTAGGCCACAGTCAGCACCACCTACTTTTTTTCCCATGAGAAAAAAAGGAAAATGTGCAAGCCTTTACTCCTAGCAGATGACAAGAGAGAGAAGGGAATTGTGGTGTCCTGTGCACCCTTTGTAGTAATGTCCCCTCTGACTCCCCAGGTTCATGGATGGGTGGGCTTTTCATTTCAGAGTGTGGAAGAAGAGGCACACAACTTTGAACATTATGGTAGCTCCTGTGAGCCCAGAGCAACAGCAGGAAGTCCTTGGGGACATTCTTGTGGCCACGTTGCACTCTGGCACTCCTGAGCCTGTGCTCAACCAGTTCGCTGTATCTGGGAACTCTGCTGGTCCCCACAAGCCAGGGAGCCCATCCTTCTGTGTGCGGCACGGCACTAAGTAGGAGTCTGTCGCATGGATGAATATGACAATAAAGTCGAGGAGCAGCAAGTACTTTCAAGGTAAAGTTTCGGGATAAAACCAGAGTGAGTTGGAGGGAGGAGTCAGAGATGATAGATTTTGTCACTTCCAATGGAAGAGGAAAGCTTTCCCAGCCTGGGGGGTGTGTAAGCAAAAGCGTAGAGTGGGCGCGTGTAGGGGAGGTTGTACTGGTCTTTTCATCCATAGCAAGAGGCGTGTGAGCCCAAATCGATCATTTTCCTGAAAGGAAAAAGATCATTCCGATGAAAGGAAAAAGAACAGTGACTGACACTGGGTGCTTTGGGACCTCCATAGGAAATCCACTTTGCTCCTGATGTCCTGTGACCTGAGGCAGATCCCTTCACTTCTGGGTTTATAGAGCCAGGTGTCAGAATAGATTATCTGTCGCCTTTCTGATCTAACGTATGGTTGTGAGTCTAAGTGGGTGATTGATACTCAACACGCTAGACAGTGTTCTCTGGCATGAGGAAAGAAAGAATGTTTCTTTGAGGCAAAACCAGAGCATCAGTGAGGATGCTGTTGTCAGTGGTGGCGTGGAAGCTTCGATGCGTCCGGCATTGTTCTGGCTGGGACTCTGTCCAGCTGGCTCTGCCGGTCAAACGCGGGAGATGCTCTGGGGATGTCTGGGCAACTAGCAGGAGCCGGCGGGGCTCAAAGTACTTGATTTGAGCTCTCCAAACCAAGTATTTGATTATGAGCTGGACACGTGAGGAGATCTTTCTGGTCCTGCTGGTCTGGAGGAGCTGCTGCCTTCTTCAAGGCCCATGTCCAGGTTCACTCTCGGTCTGGTGCTCAGGTGGGCAAAGGGACAGCCGCCACCTTTGAAGGAGGAGCCAGGAGAGCTGTGGTAACTATTTTTCTTTTTGCTCGAAGTTAGCAAATTTGTTTCAGGTTGACTTCCTTTGACCGATGAAGTCAGTAATTTTGTTTCATTCTTATTCCTAATTTTTACGGGCCACAGGTAAATGTGAGAAGCCACCAGTTACAGTAGAAAGGCTGAAGCAGCCTGGGTTCCAGGTCCGTCTCTTGATTCACAGTCATTTGATTGAAGGCAAATGACTTAGTTGTCCTAAGAGTGTTTGCATTTGATTGAAGGCAAATTACTTAGTTGTCCTAAGAGTGTTTGCTCCTTAAATGGGAGAGCAGCCTCTTGTGTCTTCAGAGGTTTTCCTGGGATCCAGTGAACGCAGAGTAGTTTTGGAAATGGTGAATCCCTGAGTACATGTAATAATACACCGACATGCACATTTTGTGATAAAGGGCGTGTTATTAGTCAACCAGGTGCTTTGGATCTGCGGGCTGACACGGATATCACTTTTGGGTTGATTTTCTCTTTATCGTGACTGCAGTTTCTGCATCGCTCTCTTTTTATTAACCTAGAAGTTAAAAGCAAGTAAAGATTTCCCGTACCTGCAATTTTTATGAAGAAACCAGGTTCTTACTGGTGCTTTTTCCTTTCTTTCTTTTTTTTTTTTTTTGGTGTTTTAATAAAATAGTAGTGATTGTATTAGGTGGTCATTCTTTTACTTTTTTTCTTCGAGCAAAGATCTTTGGTGTTAGGAGCTTAAAAAGCCAATCAGGCCAAGTTGATTAGTATACATTTGCAGTTGAAAGTGGTTTCACTTTCCTGTCACTCCTAGCCTTCAGTTCATACTCCTAAAATTCTGAAGGAGGCCTGTCGAGGAAGACCTCAGACCCCGGTGCGCGGCTGCATTCTCTCTGACCAGTGAAACGAAACGCACCCCTGGACGCAAGTGCCTTGTTAAAGAAGCGCATTGTGGGGCCGTTCCCGAAGGCACCATTCTGTCGACAGGAGGCCTGAATTTGATCTGCAGGATGCTTTGTTTCCCAGAGTGCCGACTGCGCTTGCCTCGGGCTCACCAGCAGGACGGGACCGGCAGGGGTAAAACCAGCCGGTGAAAAGCGCCACTAAACCCCGCTCGGTCTCTCTCCCTGGTTCCACTGGCTCCGGTGTCTGTGCCCAAGTTCTCTGTTTTCTCCCAGGACAGGCTCATTATCAGATGGAGTGGACTCAGTGGTGGGTGACCCTTAAATCAAGTGTTTATAACCTTTTCTCACCCACGAGGTCATTGGTCTGCTCGGGTCCCTGCCTTCTGGGAAGCGGGAAGCTAGGCTGTATTCTGTCGGTGACAGTCCAGTAGGTGGCTGCGCCCCTGACCCCTGTCCGGGTTGGTCAGCCCCTGGAAGTCAGGCCTGTGGTAGAGCAGAGTAGCAGCTTTGGGGCCCGGAGGGACCTCCACCGTCCTCACTGCAGGGACCAGGGGCCGCGCTCCTGGGGTTGGGGTGTAGCTGTAGCCTCCGCGGAGGATGTTAATGTCCACCCATGGCTTCTGTCTCTCAGGTGGCGGAGTGAGGGGCTGCAGGGCCAGGTGGGACTTGCTGCCCAGTCCACCTTTTAAGAATCAGCCCAACTTCAGGATTGTCGAGTCAGCACAGGGCAAATTTCAGATGCCTATACTTAGATTCTAGGATTGGAAGAACCTTCTAGCAGTGGGTATGGAATCCCTAAGAAATGCACTCACACGGGACGCACTGTCGAGGGTCAATGCCAGGGCCCCAGGTCCCCGTGAGCATGCGGTGCAGGGACATGCAGGGGCCAGGTCTGCTTTCTCCTGCAGCTCAGTGGAGCGGTGGCCACTTCTCCAAGGGCTTAGAAGTGCAAGGTCAGTCTAACGCCCAGTAGCCACACTTTACGTAGATAATAGGCAGTAAGTCTGCTTTGTCAGAGTTTTGCCAGCAGCTTGGCCCGTTTTACTTCCTGACCCACCTGCTCCCTGGGTTTCTGATTCTCCCAGTTTTCAGTTTGCTGCGGTGGACACAACATTAGTGGAGGGCCGTGGAGCTAGATGGGAGCAGACCACGTAGTCCGTGCGGGCTTCCTCACGCTCACTCACCGAGTGGGAGTCTACTCATCCTCGCGTCTGTGTGGTGCCGGGTGTCTTGGGCGTCTGCTCCCTCACGAGGCCCACAGCCCTGCCGCAGGGGAGCTAGGCAGACACCGTCCCTGTCCTGCCGATGGACATGCTATCCAGCGCTCTGCCGCCGGCAGCGCCCAGGGTCAGCGGAGGTGCGAGGCATGTGACAGCAGTGCTAACGTGAGACGTGTTATTCTAGCACAAGTACTTCGCAGTGCGTGGGCATGCAGGCCCGAGTGTTTGTGAACACCTGCTGCAGAAAACATACGCTTT
Organism: Micronycteris hirsuta; assembly: GCA_004026765.1. Lineage (NCBI taxonomy): Eukaryota > Metazoa > Chordata > Mammalia > Chiroptera > Phyllostomidae > Micronycteris > Micronycteris hirsuta. The sequence goes on from PVJI01001345.1 coordinate 20,691, forward strand.
TCCCGTTAATCCACAGCAGGCATTGCTCATCCTACAGCAGCGTTCACTTTCGGGTGGGCGTCTGATTGAGCCTCAAAGGTGGGCGAGGCGGAGCGAGTGGTCACCCCAGTGCATACAAGGAAGGGTCATTTGCCCTGTGTAATTTAAATGTGCATTGGTTTTTGTGGATCATATTTTCAAGATTTTTTTTAAATTTATTGAGTGTAAAGTGTTTTTATATGTGTGTGGATTTACACGTTCATATATAGTTACATAATCTGGATTCTTCAGAAAAATACAAAGAAGTAAGAGAAAAGCTCGCGGACGCCTGTCTGTGGTAGGTAGCCGCTGTTACAGTATGGGGGTATTTCTTTGCAGGACTTTTATGTCTGTAGATCTTAAACTTTTGTGTTTGGCTCCTTTCACATAATAGTCTAATATTCATGTATATTCGTCAAAGACACGTTGTGTTAATATTCCCTTACACCGTATTTACCAGATACACTGTACTTACGCACGGGCCCTGGTTGGTAAGACTCTTTCAAGTTCTTCATTGTTGGAGTTCTGGAGTGGGTATTCTCTATGTAAGTTCCCCCCACAACTCATATTTCTCAGGTAGATTTTTCAGTTGCACAGGTAGGGCGCCGAGTGACTCGGGCGGTTGTCCTTACTGGTGTTCACAGAGAGGTGCCCTCTGCAGCTCCCGGGGTCTCCGTCCCGCAGACCCTCAGCAGCAGTGTGCGCGGGGGCACGCGGATCGCTTTCATAACGCGCCGGTCGGAACGCGGTCCTCTCCCTTGAACTTCATTTCTTTTCTGCTTGTTATGCGTGTGCATATCTTACCCAGCGAAGCTTTGAGGATTAGGAGGCTCTGTCATTCATCTTTAATGCTCCCCCCGGCCCCCAGCCTCCAGGGCCGCGTGGAAGGGAGCTGAATGCACTTACTTACTGGACCCACAAAAGGTTTTTTGTAGCAGATAATAAACCTCATAAAGCTGTTCCACAAAACTCAGTCTCCTGCAATTCAAATAAACACGAGAACAATGCGAAGAGGGCTTTGAGTGTGTGTGATTAGTGAGTGGAGTTTGTTGTATATTTGCTGCTAAAAGTACTATTTGTGGAAAGTCAAATGCCCCACTGTTGTATAGATTGGCAGGTTTTCTTTGATGCCCTTTGTGCTCAGCAGAAAGGAAACATCTTCAGGTTTGATGGCTTTTGGTTTATTTGTTTCGCGTGCGCAAAGAGTGCATGGAAGGTGGTTGCTGTGTCTGTTTAGTTCAGCTTTCGGTAGTAGTGACCGATTCTCGTGTTGTTTCCACTGTGGATTTGGTGCTTAATGGGATAGTGAGAGGGACTGAGAGGGTTCTTCCCTTTGTGGCGAGCAACTGGAGGGATCCCTGAGAGTGTGTTTTTCATGCTCTGCCTTCCAGGTGGTTAGGAAAAAATGCTCCGGTTCCAACCTTCCTTGTCACCCATGTCACCACACCTTTATCTAAATAATAGAACAGATTATCTTCTATGATTCTGAAATGAAAATAACAAAAGTGCGGTCCCAGTCGGTTGGCACTGAATAGAAATTCTGTTCTGCTTTTGCTGTGTTTTCCTAAGACGCAAACGCCTCAGCTTAAATTATTAATTGAAATGTCTTACTTCCTACGGTGTCATCTGCAATTCCAGGGCCAGGTTGCTGAAAAAATGCAGTAACTAATAACCTCCTGAGGGAAAGAGGTGCAGGGCCATCCCTTTTTATCTCTCTCTGATCTAAAAGATGCCCTGGGAACAGTCAATACCCACAGCTGTTCTGTCTTCTTGAAAAAAATTCCATGATCAGAATATTCCATTTAACAAAATAGCTCTTTGTTTATTCTACTTTTGACATTCAAATGGATGGATGGATGGATACCGAAAGCAGCTTACTGCCAGGAATTGTTTTCTGTTTTTTATTGACATGGAAAGTTAAAAATTCCGGAATAATCTTGTTATAATACAATGAAGTTCCTAAAATAATTTAAATAGAAGTTGGAGTTGGGAAGAGAGCAGCCCGGCTGCTGATTGCTTTGGGCATTTCCTTCACCTTCCGAGGGCTTCCGTTGCCTCTTACAAAATCAGCTTCACTGTTGCCAGTCAGTTGTGGTTTCGGCTACTATTCTTGCGTGAATCAGCAGTTACGACACATTTTGCAAACATGATTCTGCTCCTTAGAGATAGTTATTATGTATTCTACTCATTTTAATTGCTCAGTTTTAAGTCAATTAGTTTATCAGTGACTATTTACTCATATGTAAGCAACTTTTGTAAATTCATAAATCAAAATTTTCAGCTAATTTTTTGGAATTTTTATATAGGAAACAGATGAACACTTTGCATCAAGCTCTCATTGGATCATTAAAAATAGATACAATTGTTGCGATTTTACAGATAGGAACTGAGACTCAGAAAGAAGTAACTTTGCCACAGTCTCAGCTAGCATGAGGCAGCGCCTGCGTCTGTGCCAGGTGCCCAGGTGAAAGCCGCGTCTGTGCCTTTCAGGGTTTAGAGGAGGATGGTGACGAGGAAACAGGTCGGTATCAGACTGTTGTGGGGTGTCTCTCTTACACCATGTGGAAAGAGGAAAGGTGTGGGATGCTCTGGGGGCCCCAATAAAGATAACTTAGCACCCACGCTGAGATTAGAGAACCCAGTGTATGAGCTCAGGTGTGTCTGAATAAACACCTGTTAGCCAAGGGTGTCTTGAAGAGGGTCTGGTCAGCAGGGGCAGCCTGTGCAAACCCCTCACATAAGAAAAGGAAGTGGGGGCGGTGCACAGACCCAGTGTGTGGCACGCCAGCAGCCACTCAGGGACCAAATCGTGGGTGACCTGTGCTACCCTGAGGAAAATGGGGAAACACAAGGGTTTTCTGATCATCTAGGAAAAACAAGATAGTGGTTCTGGCGGTGGTGGGAACAGTTGAGATAGCCAGGTCTGCGTGGATTTGAGAACCTTCAGGAGGTCAAGTTGACAAGCCTGGGATTGGACGTGGACCCCGAGGTGAAGGCTGGCTCAGCCTAGGTGCTGGGCTTGGGTGGCAGGGCATGGTGGTCCCGTTCTCCTGAGCTGGGGAGGAGGATCCGATGCAAAGGGGGCTGGCGGAGGGTGGAAGCAATCCTATCTTGGTAGCGTTGCACAGGAGACATCGCTGGGCTTGTGGGCAGACTGCAGAGCCAGCAGCACAGAGGTGGCACATGAAACAAGGAGAACTACACAAGGAAATGCAGGGAATTAAAGGACAATATAGCTTACAATAAGCCCTGAGGGTGATCAGCATTTGAAGAAGACCAGAAGAGGAGCCAGCAAGGAAACCAGAGAGAATCAAGAATCACTGTGGCCCTGGTATATCAGTTAGCTGGAGCATTATCACCATATGCCAAGGTTGCGGGTTTGGTCCTCTGTCAGGGTACGTGCAAGAATCAACCAATGATTGTATAGGTAAGTGGAACAATGAGTGGATATTTCTTTCACCCTCCCTCCCTCTCTCTAAAATCAATTAAAAAAAAATTTAGAAAAGAGTCTTGTTCCAGGCCCGTGTCACGATAATCCGTCGACTGGGCGCCTTGGGGTGTTTTGGTTTGCAGCCATTTCAGTTTCCATGGCTGGGTGCCAGTTAGTCCTGAGTGCCGGCTAAGTGCCAGGCACGACCATAGGGGCTTGGGCGCGAGCAGTGAGCGGGACGGACCAGGACCTACTCTCCTGGGGCTTACACCGAGCAGACCTTTGCTTTGGGCCTTCTGTTCACCCGGATTATAATTCACTGTAAAGCGGGGTCATAATGTGGAGTTCTCGTGGATGGAGTCTGCATCCTCCGGCACTTTTTACTGGGGTCCCTGCTCTGCTCGGATGAAAAGATCTTTAACCTACACTCGGGGGATCAGCTTTTGTGGGGATCTTCAAAATTCTTCCAAATAGCAGTGTGGGATACTTGAAGAGATTGTCTGATACCAGTGTGAATATTCCACCAAGAGATGGTTTTATGTTCCTTCAGGAATGGTAGGTTACCCTATGTTATAAAACCCCAAAGACGAGAATTTTCACTTTTGTTCATATTCTCATGGCCCCAAACATTTATCTTTCGTACCGCCCCGATGTTTAATTCAAGATAAATGCCCAAGAGCTAGTTTTCGTGTCTGAATCTACCAAGAGCTTAGACCTCAGCACTGTGAGGATTATTGAACATCAATCTATATCCATTTATGGCCATCGTTGCTAGTAACAGCTAGTCGATCAAACTATCTCACGTTTGGCAGTCTGCTGTGATATGAGTGTGAGTTAATGGATTGTTTTACAGTCACTTAGCCATACCATCACTGAATACCAGGCGGACTGTGCCCGAACGTGGTGATTTTATGTGAACGATTCCGGGCGCTCAGACGTTGGGTGTGAGCGCTCCCCAGCGCCGCCACCCCTTCCGGGCCGAGAGGCCAAGCCCGCGGGGTGCCTGTTCCTCTTCCTAGTCCCTGCCCAGTCGTACCCGTTAGTGTTGGAGCGGGCGGGATGCGAGGATGAAAAGTAAGCGTTTTTACGGCAGTTATACTTTATTATAAATCTGCCATATAATTGTAACCATTTTTCCCTTGAATGGGGCTCCTAATTGGTGCCTCTTGTGGTTTTCCATCCATTTGCTACAGCTGCAGTTCTGATCAGTGGCTCCGTTGCAACTCCGACATTGGTCTTAAAGGCTCGCTAATGTCTCATGGAAAACTTTGAAAACATTCTATTTAAAGACAATTATGCTTAAGTATCACATTTTCTCCGTTTCTGTGCTGGCCTTTAAAAATTATTACCAGGACCATTAACACGAGAGCAGATTATTCTTCCAAGCTCTAAAATTCTTTAATTTTTCTTTGACTTCCCGGTCGGTTGCTGCTTGCCCTTGCCAGTCCTCACTCAAGGACGCCCCCACTCCTGTGAGATCCCCAGTTCACATGTCTTTTTTTTTAAAGGTGTCCACAGAGTGCTGGTGACAATTTTCAGTTTTTACTGGTGGAGCGAGAGCCACAGAAAGCGATGAAATGTAAAATAATTAGAAAGTATGAACTTAAAGGAACAAAGCTGTAGAAACCTGCTGGCGGTCTGTTTTAATTAGCAGTCATTCTGTGATGAAGAACTCAGCGTCTCCTCCATCCGGCAAATGGTCGGTGTCCACGTTTGGGGAGGTGCCTGGAGCAGGGGTGGGGGGTGTTCGTGCTCCCGGGTGGGCGTCCCTGCAGATTAGTCTGTTCTCTTGCTTTGTATTTAAAAGAAGTCTCCCTAGTGAATGGAAATTGTTGTCTTTTTTATTGAGTATAAGTGACATACCACGTTATATTGGTTTCAGGTGTGCCACATAATGATTCGCTATTTGTATATACTGTGAGGTGGTCACAGTGAGTCTAGTTAGTCCCTAGCACCACACATAGCTGCGCTTTTCTTGTGATGGGAACATTGATGATCTCCGTAACAAACAACTTGGAAGTATGCAGTGCAGTCTCATTACCCATGGTCACCCCGCTGCACCGTGTCCGCCCAGAGCTTATTACTTCGTAACTGGAAGTTTATACCGTTTGACCTCCTTTGCTCATTTCGCAACCTCTGACAATCACCAGTCTGTTCTTTCTATGTATGAATTCATTTTTTAAAAAAGATTCCTCCTGTAAGTGAGATTGTACCGTGTTTGCGTTTCCCTATCTGACGTATATCACTCAGCGTAATGTCTATTCTCCCTCCTTATGAAGTCCTTAGGAAGGAATTGAATGACTCTCCCATTTTCTTTGATGTGTAATGTTTTAAACCTCAGCAAGTTAGCAGTGAGAATTAATTTAGTCCTGAAGTTATTAGGCAAATAGAATTTAGCCGGTGGGAGCAAGTGATAAGGGTGGTACCTACATGCACAGGTGGGAGTCTGTTCCGTTATGTTTTCTTAACATCTCATGAAATAGCACTTTTGCTGTTTGAGGGGAATTACTATGACTTTTTTTTGTTGTTGTGGTTGAGAACATTGCATTTGGCAGTCTAAAACTATCACAGCCAGTGTGCTTAACACGTCGGAAGGACATGATGAAAGGACACCAGACCCCGGGGGGGAAGGGCAGGGACTGACCGGCAGCTGTCACGCTGGCGATGTGCGGGACTCCTAGCTCCCCTGGCTTCACCTCCAGCTGCGACCCCAGGTGCCCTTTCGACCAGGTTCTCTGCTAGTGTGGTTTCCTTTGGCCGTCCTGTCGGGGCAGTACCGCTAGTGGGCTCATATCCACATCTCCAGGGAGCTGGCTGGTGCCCCAAAGAAGAACGGAGTTCTGCAGACAGGCGGCTGCTCTGCTCAACTCAGAGGGGACAGAGACCGATGGCGGCAGGACTGGCCGTTCAGGCTCCTTCTTTCTCGTCAGGATTGGGAACAAGCCTGTCGCCTCTCCCAGGTTCTGGACTATTCCAGAGGTCGTTCAGCTTTCACTTCTGATCTTCATCCCTCTATTGCTGTCCGTTCCGCCTTTCTCCCTAGTTAGCGCCCGTGCCGTTCCTCATTAACATCTGCGTTTTAAAGACACCAGTTTTGATTCTTCTCCCTGTACTATAATATTTTAAGATTGTGTATGTTAATACTCTAATTTATTTTATGTAAAATAAATGTTATGATCGTTTTGAGGTGTCTTATTTTTATCACAGTATTAAAAGCATAAGTATTTTAGTAGTATTTCTAAATGGAAGGTGCTACCCATACCAGTTAGTGTCTAGTAACATGTAGGAGTACTTCTAAAAGGAAGGTGCCCTCTGCAATGTTGTCATTCGAGAGGGTCCCTTTGGGGAGCGCTCACAGCTGGGACACGTTGACTGGGGTGAGGCAGGGGTAAGGCGGCAGAAAGCGGTCTGCTGGGCTTCTGTCGAGAGGCTTTGAACGCTCTGAATTGTTAGTGGCGCAGGTATAGCACGTTAAAGGATGTATAATTGCGGTGTTGGGGCAAGTGTCCAGCCCGGGAGGCGCTTGTTTGGGCACTGGATTCAGGTATTGGAACTGTAATTCTCTATTCGTTCATTCATTCATTCATTCAGGGGCCAGGCGGTCTGGCAGCACAGTGCAGAGGAAATGTGCTCATTGGATCCACTGTGTCTAGTCTCCAATTAAATATAAATATAGTCTCTGAGCATCACTGGTCTGAACCACTCAGAAATCTAACTCAAACTGAACAAACCCAAAGAAGGTCATTAGCAGGTTGGAGCAACTGAGAAATCCCGTGGGTAGCACTGGTTCCAGGCCCAGTGGGGTCGAGAGCTCTGTGCACAGGATTTCCTTCCCACGCCTGGCTCTGCGTCCTGGCCATTGTCCCCATCCTCGGTCACACCAGCAAGGTGAGCCCCAGCAGCTCCATGGTTGTGTTCGGTTGCTTCGACACTCAAGGATCATAGCCCCGGTGTTGGGGTTCCCCTTCCTGGAGGGCTGTCATTGGCCTGACTGGCTCCCCAGCTCACCCCTGGACCAGCTGGGGACAGAGGAAGCAGCACACTCATTGGTCAAACCTGAGTCACATGTCAGGGGTGGTGTTAGCTCCGCACAAAGGAAGCAGTTTTAGCAGTGTGGTTCCCCAGGGGAATTCAGGAGAAAGGGAACAGGATCCCAGACAAGGGACCATCCATGGCTGTCCACTAGAGCTACTGTCTGATCACACAGAAAACATTTAAAAATCATGAAGAATTCTCCGAAGGTTTCCTTCGGAAAAGATTTGGTGTGCTCTGCATTTGCTGTGGTGTTTGTGCTTCTTGACAAGCCTAATAATAAATTCAGCATACATTCATCGGTTTTTAATAACTTCTCTTATTTGTTTGTTGAAAATCATTCTTACTTTTTGACAATACAGTGGTGCTTTCTATTTCTGTAAGAGATCTGTGGGATAAAGACTTTGTGTTTTTAATATTGTCTGTTCGAGCAATGATAAAGTTAGCGATGTCAGGGGAGGGAGACGCTCAGAAGCGGTTCGAATGTGAATATGAGCCCAGTGACCACTGGTAGCACCATGGTTAGTTTTTCCAGAATTAATTGTTCCGTGTGTGTCGTCCTTGCCGACCCCAGTTCTGAGTTTCTGTGCTTCGTCCATCTCCTGGCAGTGGCTTAACCCCGGAGCTTCCGGTGGGACATAGAGCACGGGCTAGTGCTGCGGGGACATGCTGGTTGGCTCAGCTCTGGTGGCAGGGAGTTGGGCCAGAGCGGCCGGAGTCTGGACTGTGCCCGCACTTTGGGCACCGGCCTGCTGTGAGTGGCCTGTGCCGTGTGCCTGGTGGTGCGTGCCGTGGGCACCACGGCACAGGAAAGGCAGGAAGGGGGCCCTCTCCTACATGGTTCACATAGTAATCCGTCTCTCAGAGAGGAGGACAAAGGAGTTTCAAAGTCATGGTTAAGGGAGTTCTCTGCCTTTCGTGTGTGTGTGTGTGTGTGTGTGTGTGTGTGTGTGTGTGTGTGTCGTTATTTTAGTTAGGGACTGGCTGCCAGTCTTTGCAGTGGTAATCTATTTAAAATTTCCATTCTTGGGTCAGTTTGGGGAGTTTGTATTTTGCAGAAAATCATTAGTTTCTCTGTGTTCGACATGTGTTGCCCTGGAGTGGCTGTGGTGTGATTCCTTCAGGCTCACGCGGGTGGCCCTGGAGCTCCTGGGTTTGAGTGCGCGGTCCCCTGCACACAGGTTCTTCCCAGTGCGCACCGCGACTGGCTTCGATCTTCGGGGGAGAGTCCGTGGACGCGGGGGCCGGCTGTGTGCGTTTCACATCCGGGACTTGAACATTACAGGTTTGGGTGTCTGGAACCAACTTAAGTTTGGGGGAGTTAGAAGTTACAGGTGGATTTTCGACTGTTCATGTTGTTCAAGGGATTATTTTAAAATTATTTTTAGTTAAAATGTTGTATTTTAATCTCTCCTGTATTTGTGGTCATGCCTCTTCTCACTTTTAAACTTGCATATTCTTTCTTTATTCTCATTATTTATTATTCTTATTTTTTTTCCCCTTTTTCAAGCTTGGAAAGGGATATCTTTTTTTTTTAAACTCTTTTTCAAGAAAACTAACTATTGGATTTGTCTGTCCTAACTTTCCTCCTTGACCTGTACCTCCCCATTCCATTACTTTCGGCTTTCATCTTTATTCATTCCTCTCTCCTGCTTTCTTTTGGTACAATTTGTTCTTTTCAAATTTCTTCAAGTACTTAGTTTCTGATTATATTTCTAGGAACTATGCAGTTCAGTAGTTTGGGACTGGCTGCTGGGCAGGGCATGGGCCTTCCTTCTGTAACAGGATACTTACAAATTAACTGGAAATGGGCATCGTATTATTGCCTGTGGAGAATTCCCATAGCTCTCTGCTAGCCTTCAGGAGTCATTCCCAGGCGTTCCGATGTGTTGGGTGTTCTGTAAGCAGCACTCAGCAGTAGAACTTACGGATGGCGCAGGAGTCCAGTGCAGTGAGTCCAACACCACTTCAGCAGAGAGATGTCAGGCGAGGAGTTGTATTCACATCTCCGTTGCCGCTTTTTCGGTTTCCAGGAAGGGATTTGGCCATGACCTAAATTGCATGGGAAGTCACCGCGATTCAGAAGTACCCGCGGTCCTTCCCGACCCAGTTGCTCTCAGTGCTGTAGGTGCGATGCTGTCGTCTCTTCCCTTTCTGAGAGCCAGCGGCAGACTCTGGTCTCTCTGTGCATGGGAACCTCTGACCCCGTCCCCGCTCTGTTCACCACGCCCCAGACTGTCCTCCTGCTCCCTCAGCTCCGGCGCTGCCCTGGGGACAGAGGGCAGGTTGTCATGCCCAGGCTGCTGCATTTCCAGCGGGGGAGCAGGCTGCCACCAGAAGAAACCCCCTGCTCGTCTCGGATACCAACCACCTCGTGTTCCTCTCAGAGCCTTTAAGGGTCCACTGGGAAGAGTTCTTACACTTTTCAGCGGGTTGGAATTTTAACGTTTTCTAACTGAATTGCAGTTATTTTTTATACTTTGGTAAGAACTCAAAGATCAGCTGTATTATATGCTCATCATTATTTTCAGAAGTAGAGTTGTTCTTTCATTCTTATGCCAACAAGTAGACTTCCAAGCTCCCATGAGTTGGAGAAATATATAATGGAAAATATGTTTGTCTCATTAAATATGAATGAATTGAAAGAATTATTTGTAATTAAATAGGAGAGTTGACGAGGCCTGGTTTCTGCCACCCTTCGAGGCAGATTGTGGTGTTTAAATGCCACCTTCATTGGAGCCTGTGCATTTGTCGAGTTGGGTGAGGCAAACGAGCTACACAGTTGTACTGGTTCAGACACCAAGTTCATACGGGCCCCCACTCACTGTGCGGGGGTTTCTGTGAGTTTATTACAGGCGAACATTCCGAAAACTCGTTTGTTAACACCTGGCATTGACCATTTTGCTGATGGACATTCTGTGTTTAAGTCTTTAAAAAAGAAAATGCAGTAATACCCAAGCAATTGCCCACCCATTGCGTTCCTGTTAAAGTAGTTAAATGTTGCTCGGCTGCCTCGTTGAAGCCAGGCCACGTTAGCAGATAACGTGATGCTGAGATGAAAGGCAGAGTTTCCTGGCTTAGTGGAGCCTGAAGTTAGGAGGGGAGGAGACTACTGGGTAAACCAGAAATTTAGCGTCAGTGTGGACACGGGGCTCAGAGGCGGGCTGGGGGTGGCGGGCGTGCCTGCTGGGCTGGGCTCTGGGCGGGGGGCCTGGGCCGTGTGTCGGGAATTCCCCCGGCCGAGCAGAGCAGCGAGGAGAGTGTTCCTGCAGGGGAGTGGAAGGAGCAGAAGGAGCGGCAGCGCAGAGACCCAAAACTTCACAGCGTTGGGGGAACCAGAAGTGCAGACGGAGGGGAGGAGGACAGATCAGCAGCCATACGTAGAATGTGCTGAACTTGAGCTGTTATAATTGTTAATGGCTATTTTCTGTGTGTGTGTGTGTGTGTGTGTTTTTTAATTCAGGTGAAGGAAGTACTCACGGCCGGATGTCTTAAGGAATCCTGAAAAGGACGGAGGTGCACAAATTATTACAACGGAGACACAAGTTGGTGCTGGGGGAGCCGCACGCTGAGGATGCTGTTTGCTCTTGGTCAGTGAGAGAAAATACAACTGTAGAAGAAGCCTTTATACCTTCATTTAATGCTGTGCTGTAAATAACCATGTAACTGGATTTGCATGAGTCGTCCTGCCGAGAGCGGAGCTCCTACCTGGGCAGACATGAGCGACCCGAGGCAGTCGCAAGAGGACAAGCACAAGCTCGGCAGGGCCTCTTCCAAGTTCAAGGACCCTCCCAGGATCATGCAGCCTGATGATTATTTTGCTCGAAAATTTAAAGCCATTAATGGGGGCATGGGACCTGCCACTTCTTTAAATGCCTCAAATTCCAGTGAGAGTGGCGGGCCGGCTAACGGTACCCCAGCCGTGCCCAAGATGGGTGTGCGCGCCAGGGTGTCTGAGTGGCCCCCTAAAAAGGACTGCTCCAAGGAGCTGGCCTGCAAAGGGCTGTGGGAAAGCCGGTCTCAGACCAGTTACGACAGTGTGACGTCCCTGATGCACAATGGGCAGAACGGCCAGAGCGACGGTCAGCTGGAGGAGCAGCTTGATCTCGACTTCATGGAGGCCAAGTACACGCTTGGGGACATCTTTGTTCACTCCCCACAAAGAGGACTTCACCCCATAAGGCAGAGAAGCAATAGCGACGTCACCATCAGCGACATCGACGCTGAAGACGTCTTAGACCAAAACGCCGTGAACCCCAACACCGGGGCCGCCCTGCACCGCGAGTACGGGAGCACGTCCTCCATCGACCGGCAGGGCCTGTCTGGCGAGAACTTTTTTGCGATGCTCAGAGGGTACCGAGTAGAGAATTATGACCACAAGGTGATGGCCCCTTTTGGGTTCCCGGAGTTCTTCTCCTGCGACCCCGCCGTCTCGCCCAGCCTGCACGCAGCAGCACAGATTTCTCGAGGAGAGTTTGTCCGCATCTCAGGATTAGATTACATGGACAGCGCCCTCCTCGTGGGGAGAGACAGGGACAAGCCTTTCAAACGGAGGTTAAAGTCGGAGTCGGTGGAAACGTCCCTCTTCCGCAGGCTGCGAACTGTTAAAAGCGAACACGAGACTTTCAGGTTCACGTCTGATCTGGAAGACGGTCGTCTTGAGCGGGGCATTCGCCCTTGGAATTGTCAGCGGTGTTTTGCACATTATGATGTCCAGAGCATTTTGTTCAACATCAATGAAGCCATGGCTACACGGGCCAACGTGGGGAAAAGGAAAAACATGACCACCGGGGCCTCCGCCGCATCCCAGACTCAGATGCCAGCAGGCCAGACGGGCACCTGCGAGTCCCCCCTGGGGAGCAAGGAGGACCTCAACTCCAAAGAGAACCTCGATGCTGACGAGGGCGATGGGAAAAGTAATGACCTCGTCCTGAGCTGCCCGTACTTCAGAAATGAGATAGGAGGGGAAGGGGACCGGAGGATTGCGCTGTCGAGGGCCAACTCGTCCTCCTTCAGTGCCGGGGAGAGCTGCTCCTTCGAGTCGTCTCTCAGCTCCCACTGCACAAACGCAGGCGTGTCGGTCTTGGAAGTGCCCCGGGAGAACCAGCCGATTCACAGGGAGAAGGTGAAGCGCTACATCATCGAACACATCGACCTGGGGGCCTACTACTACCGCAAGTTCTTCTACGGGAAAGGTAAGGGGGCCCTGCCTACGCGCCTGCACCCTGGTGAGAATTCTTTCGGGCCAGTTGTAAGTGCTGCTTGGTGACGCAGCACCTTCCTCATCGTGTCCAAAGCCATGGACCTCGGGGCTGGTTCTCTGCGGTGGGCCCTCCGTCACCAGAGACTAATTCCTTCTTTAGAAACCCCGGGTCCCAGCTTCCTGCCTTTGCTGGTGTGTAATCCCCGGTGTGGAAATGCCTTCCTCCCTCATTCTTTCGCCGGTTTCTGAGCATCGCTCAGCATTAGCTGGCGTAGGTTTCCACTGGGGAACTCGGTTCCTCTCTAGTTCTGCTGAATAATCGCTTACACTGTTCATAGTGGATGAGTCTGTGGGCTTTTCCCTCTAGTCCTGTGCTTCCCCCTACACCATTGCACCATCTTTTCAATTGCATGTCCTCCCAGCTCGCCCTGCTCTGTGGTGTGTGTCAGAGTGTTGAGTAAGTCTTTGTTGAAAGGCTGCATGGTCAGCATGATAGACATGGCTCGTTGTCTTCCAGTTCAGTTATACATGGGCTTGAAGGGCAAGATACAAGGAAGTCTTTGGTGTGATCTGAGAAATTTTTTAATCATTTGTAAAAAAATTAGGTTTAGTTTATTTACATTTTCAGGCTTGATGGATGCATTTCTCAGAGGTCACGTAGTACCAGCCTCACATTGTAGTTTAAGTCCTTTAAATGAGTGTCCTCAGTTATCCTGGGGTCATGGGGACGCGCCGTGTTTGAGAGACCTGCAGAGACTGCGGTGTCACCCGCACCCACACGGCCACGCCACGGCGAGACCACAGCACTCAGGACAGCTTCCATTGCCTTTTTGGGGGTGCGCCTTGCTTCCTTTGCCCCTTCCTCGTAGGACAGCATGCTTTCCACAGCTGTACGTTTCTGTTCTCAGCCGTCCCCTGCTCCTGTCTCCCGTGGAGCCCCTGCCTGAGGTGGCCGATGTGAGCCCCGCCCGTCTCAGGGCAGCTCTTCCTCCTGTGCCTTCGCCAGGAAATTCCCTGACACGAGTGTGGATACTCGCAAGCTGCCGGAACTTCGAATTTATGTAGTGCTGGTTTCCACCTTCCCGTGGCTAGTGTGCAGTCTCTGGCTCCAGCTGTGTCTTTTGAGGGGGGGGTTGGGGTGTCACTAGGACCTCAGGAGGCAAAGCTATCCACCTCAGTCCCTGGAGCCCTTTTCATGCTTTACAGGCTTCAAAGCATTTGTTTTCCAGGTAATGCAATTATTACATTAACAGTTTCCCCTCCATTTTGCTTCCACCTAGATTTAACCAGTCACCCGTAATCATCATAATGCAAAATCACATAAATCAGTGGGATGATGATGATGTTGGATGGGCCGTGTAGCTAAATGAACTGGCACTTGCATCGTGGTTTGAGTTTTTCTCCTCCCATACTGATGACAAAATGGGACAAGTAGTTTTATCAACAGGTCTCGGTTCCCCAGTCGTGCGCCCCCCACGCTCCGCTTCCATCCTGGACTCTGGCGCATCAGTGTGACCATGTGCCTTCCGGGTCCAGCCGGAGTGCTCGGAGGACCTCGGCCCTTCTTTCGGTCTGGGCTGCGCAGTAACTCATGGCCCAGGCACGGGGTTCCTCAGGGCCTGCATGTCATGAAACACCAGTCCCTCGTGGCCTCCAGGTGAAAGTCAGTTATTTTTGGAAACGGAGATCCTGGCGAGAAATAGGCCTCCTAGGTAAGGATTTTTTGTTGTTGTTGCTGTTGTTGTTTTTAACTGACGAGGCCATGACCGTCAATGCTAGCAGTAAAACTGCCTCTTCGGGTCATTACGCCCTGAAATCTCAGGCAGTGAGCCATGCTGGCTGGCCGAGCTTCGTAGTTTGTGATTGACCCTTTAAAATTTCAGAACTTAAAACATACACGCCTGTGTGCGTGTGCATGCCTCTACGCACAGATACTCAGTGCCAGCATCTCACTCCTGCTTTCTCGAGTATCTTTGTGTGTTTCCTGTGCGCTCGGGTGCCCACGGGATGGAAAGCGGGGTGTGTGCTGCACCCAGGCTCACACCATCTGATCCTTGACGTCCTTAGGGTCTGTCCTGTGAGATGACTTCCAGTTGGTTGCTAGATTCTGTAGTTCTCTTCCTGGTGGTTTTTTAAGAATTGTCTGTGAGTGGTTGGTTTATTCCACATTTTCTGATTTGCTGCTTAGGGTCTTCCAGGGCATAGAACTCACACCATCAGATGTGTGTGACGGGAATGTGAAATAACCGAGAGCTCTGACGAGGAGCCCGTGGCCTCCGCACATGCTGTGGGTGCGTTGCGCTGGGGTGCAGACGTGTGACCCTGCAGGGGCGCTGGCTGGCTCTGTGGGTCCGTGCAGGACTCAGGCAGCTGAACTATAGACTTTTTGTGGGGCCTGCACAGTGGAGGGGTGCGGCAGCAACGCCTGAAGTCACTTTGTCATCTGAGTTCTCTGATTCCATTCCATGCTGGGGAAAGTGCTGCGGTGCCAGCTGATGGGATTGGGCAGGACGGAGCGGCCAGCAGGAGGCAGATGCCACAGAGCCCCAGCCCTGCCCCTCTGCTCTCACCTGCAGCCTGAACTGTGCCCTCTGTCTCCTATATTTAGCTCTTCCCCTGTGGGCCTGTGTGACATCAAAATGAAATTGGCTCTGATAGTGTCTGCCCCGTGCCTGCTGGTCTCTCTGCAAAGCCTTAAGGACCAACAGCAGAGGCAGTGCCCAGATCCCCGAGGTCAGGTGGCCGAAGCCGGTGGTGTGGGAGGGGAGACGGCACCCACTCACACCCTGACGGTCACCACTTGATTTGCAAACACAGTGCAAGTTGTAGGAGCATCATTAGCTTCAGAGCAGAGGCCCTGGGCAGACTGGCATGGGTAGGGTGTTTGTGCAGGTAGCTTTTTCTTTCCCTTTTTCTCTTTACTCCGTCTTTCTCTTTGGAAGGAGTTGTTCAGGGGATCTTCTGAAACTTCCAGAATGCCTTTTGCTTTGTGTGAAACTTTATTTTCGAGAGCGTTCGATGGCTTCCACTCCTTGGGGAAGGTGCGAAGCACAGAGCCGTGATAACGTGGTTCCCTCTTTGCAGGGTAGTTACCATGAAACGGCTCTTCTTCCTGGCGAGGTGTGTTCCAGTGACACAGAGTCACCGAAGGGCTTTTTACCAACTCCCGAAGGATATGTGCGGGGCGTGGCTCGCCGTGGAAACTGTGTGGCAGCGTGGGTCGCCCAGGCAGGCTCACTGGTAGCCGTCAGTGAAGCGGCTTGTAGAGAGCGCTGGGCCGTGGGAGCACAGTGGGAGCATGGCGCTCCTCCCTCTGTCTGGCCTGACCGTGAGGGAAGCTCTGCCCCGCTGCCGTTTCCCCGATGGAACACCAAGTGAACCCGCACGTCCTTCTCCTCTGAGCTTTCCATTTGGAAGCCAGGTGTGCAGGGGGCCTGCCCCTAGACAGGTTCTGGTGTGTGAGTGTGTTTGCACACCCTGCAGTGTCCGCTGTCGTGCAGCGGGCCTTAGAGCACTTAGAGCTGTTGGCCAGCAACGGGCCATGCCCAGCGTGGCAGAGCACTACACGGGGCAGCTGAGCGATGCCGTGGGTCCGGAGTGGGGATGAAGCCTTGTGCTTTTTAGGAAATAGTGTACCTACAGTGGCGTAGGAGCTCAAACACCGTTCTGTGCCCCCGTTCGGCCCACAGACAAGAAGAGCTCTGCAAGGCGAAGTAAGTAATTTGGGGTTAAGAGAGGCCAAGCCAGAGGGAAGGGTCAAGGCGGGCCTTGTTGGCGGCTCACTCACCTGCACCTTTGGGAGTGTGGTTTCAGGAGAGCCACTCTGCTGGTACCAGAGCATATGTTTCTTTGCATCGGTGGCAGATATACCAAAATTGACAATCTATACCTTTTTTGCTTAGAATTTTTAAATGGCATGTAACAATTATATGACTGTTCTAGGAGACGAGGGTAAAAAAGCAAAAAAAGAAAATTCCCCTGACCCCTGGGCCAACCAGCACGAACAGCTTCGTCTTCATCCGCGTAGGCTTTTTCTGACGCAGACAGACATTTGTGAGGGACGCACCCCCCAAGGCTGGGGTCCGGAAGGAGGGGCGGCAGCCACAGAGGGCAGTCCGGCCGGCACTGCCCCGGCCGGGTGAACCAGGCCAGCCCAGCAGCTGCAGGTCACGTGGGTCGTCTGTCCTCTTGGTGTGAGGGAAATGGCATTTTCGTGGTCTTCCTGTGCAAACCCATGACCCCGGTCTGATTAGGGGAGAACCTCAGACAAACGCCAGCTGAGGGGCATTCTGCAAAATCCCCGATCAGTCCTCCGCAGAACTGTCCAGGTTGTGGAAACAAGGGGCGTCTGAGACCCTGGCGCCCTGCGGAAGAGCCTAAGGAGACATGAGGACCGGACGCCCTGTGCTGTCCGGTGGGATCCGGGAGAGAGAACGGGCGTTAGGGGAAAACTAAGGAAATCCGAAGACAGTGCAGGCTTCGGTTAATGATGCTGCGCCAGCGCTGGCTTATTCGTGGAACAGACGCGCCACGGCCATGCGTGATACTAACAACTAGGAGACTGGGCGAAGGGTGTGGGGAAACTGCTGTTTCTGCAGCTTCTCTGCCAATCAACAATGTGAAAATAGTTTATTAAGAAAAATAGTTTATGTTAGAAATTGTCACGATGTGTTTACAATGACAGTCTTTAAGAAGAAAAACAAATCTATGCAGTTTCTAAAAGTAAAAAGTAACAGAGCTACAGCTTTGTTTCGTCACGAAGCCATCACTGGATTCCCTCGAGCAGCTGACTGCTGTGTTCAGGGAGTAAGCAAGGTCGGCCTCACACGTCCTTCCTGTACGCATCCTGAGTGTTCCCCTTGCACTTTCCTTCAGGAGCAGGGGAATTGCTAAGCTTTGGAATTTGTCTTCTTCTCTTCCATAAAAATGCACAAATCCCCTTGGACTTTCCCCTGCAACCTGCAGGCTGAGGCAGGGGCCGTGAGGGGCAGCTGGGGATGCCCTTGGTTCTCCGGCTGCCCAGGGTCTGCGGACCTCTCTGAGGAAGGCCTTGATGCCTGACCCATCTTTTCCTGGGATTTTCTGTCGACAGGCCCAAGAACAGGAGTAGGAGTCCTTTAGAACCCTTTGCAGAGGAGCCGGCTTGGTCTGGCAGGACAGGCTGTGGAGCGTGCTTGGAAAGACCTTCTTGCTTCCCCAGTTCTCTGCCCGCCGCCTGCCTCTTCAGCCTGTGTGTCTGGTTCTTTCGCGCTCCTGTGATTTCCTTTCTTCTCGGTTTCTTACAAGAATTCTTAAAAGAATATGCCAACGAGAACTTTGATTCCTCCTTCCCATCCTATTTTCATAAGATTTCTGGGAGGCAGGCAGGTTGGAATTCTTTGGGGGAAGATTGAAACTTTCCAGAAAAGAAACTTCAGCTGTTTCAGTGTGGCCTGGGTCTCACACGGAAGCCACAGCCACGCCACAACGTGGGTGTGAGACCGGCCTTTCCAAGGTGCATTTCTGTCCCCGCCACCAGCCTGCCGGCATCTCTGGTACCTCCGGAGAGTGAGCTTCTCTGAGGGAGCCACAGCACCTCCGGGACTTCTTTCCAGAGCCGCTTTTTGTAGAAATCTTCAAGTTTGCCTTTTTTTAAAGTGCTGTCTTACTCAGTTCTATGTGAGCTCACTCTTTCTCCAGTGGTAATCTTTGTTATTAGTATTTTAACTAAAGAGTAATATCTGTGCATACATCTGCTGAATGAACAGGTACAAAGAAAGGAGTGTTCCAGAATCTGTGTGGGAGGCCACTCGCCTTCCTTGCCACCAGCTGGCCGCGTTGTGGCTGGGTCCGCCTTGCTGCCCGCAGGCAGGGGTGTCCACTGCCCTACTGGTGATTGGAGGCCTGTGACTGGCCGGCAAGGCAGCCTCACTTCAGGTGACAGGCACAGATGGCCCTGACGTCGGGCTCCTGGGTTCACATTCCAGCTCAGCCAGGGCCAAGTCCTGGGACTTCTCTGTGCCTCAGTTAGGCAACTACACGCGGACTCGTGATAGGAATGCCTCCTGTAAGGGGCTCGGGACAGCGAGTGGCTGTCACAGGCCCATAGCCTTGGTCCCCCACGTGGTTCTTATGCAAACGAGTAAGACTTTGCTCTCTAAAGACACTCTTGTCCACGGTGCTGGTCCAGCATCCAAGGGCGCTCTTGGTTTTCATGGTTAAACAATGAAAAGAGACAAGAGCAGAGGGAACCATATGGCAGGGTGGGCCTGGGGAAAGGTGCCTGGGGAAGGGGGCCCATGCCAAGCACGTTCACTTCAGTTTCACCAGCGGGACAGCTGGGAGGGGGTGCACCTTACGTGCCCGGTGAACCCCGCTGCTGAGCATGCCTGGCGGCGGCGCTTTCAATTTCATGCCTGGTGGGCTTCTTTTTTTTTTTCCTTCTGGTTTTATACAGTCACTGAAGAAAATTAAGAGGGCGTTGGGCACTATTAAATTCATTCGGGTGAGCTGAGCACCGCCCAACAATAGGACTATTCTGGGACGCAGATTCCTCCCCACGGACATGATCGCCTCAGTCTGAACCCCTGCGCCCGGCCAGTCTGGCCTCCGCAGACAGAGCTCCCATTGAAGTCGGGGCTCTCGGCGGGGGGCCTGCCCAGCTGCACGCGGCAGCCAGCCTGGCGGGTTTTTGCCATGTCCACTCCATGTGGCCGGTGGTGGGAAACTCTCGGGTGGCTCCCAGGCCTGTCCTCTGTGATGGGGGGGGGTCACGATTCCCACCCACGGCAGCATTTTGGGAACCTGTGGAGGACCACAGGCTCCAGGACCCAGAGCTCTGTTACTTCCCCGGGAGAGGCATGGGCACAGATATTCCGGGGCAGGGGGATGTGGCAGTTAACGGAGGAAGCTTCCTTGCACTTTGCTACTGGTGAGTAAGTGGGAAGTCAGCTTACTCAGGGCACTAGAAACAGCAACACCTGCCTCTCGCGTCTTTATGAGATTCCCACATCGACCTTGTATTTGTTTCCCTAAAGAAATGAGACGGACGCTGGACGGCCGCCCCCAGCTTTTCTGCTCCGAGCCCCTTCCTGCTGTCCTCGTGCTCCGGCTCTGTCCCGTTCTGGCGGCCAAGAACACTGAATACGGGGGATTGTTGACGGGAGCCTCTGGGAGGGCCTTCCTTCTCCAGTCTGTCCTTTTTTCAGGGGTTCTTAAAATCGTGGCTCTGAGGATACACAGCCCATATGTTCAGGACAGATTTGTTGTCTCCTCTCCCAGTGGTGTTCCTCTCGCTGTTCATGGATTGATTTGCATAATTTAGACCTTTACTTGAACTTTGTCACCCCTGAGTTGCTTTCCACGAGAGTTCTAGAGGCAGAGCGACCGCTCAGGCGTGCACCCCAACCCAGTCACACCAGACTGGCACCTAGAGCGGGTTGCTTCACCGCCCAGCGTGAGTGTTCTTGTCTGTAAAGTGGGGACAATAGCAGTGGCTCCCCGTAGGCAGGGGTGACAGTGAGCTTGTGTCCGGTGTGCTTACTATTGTTATGTTCACTGCAAGCCTCAGGGTTTTCAGACTTCGCTGATGTTCTGGTTAAATTGGCCACAGGAGTCTCCACATAGCAGAAGCACATCATTCTCCACGGTGGTCAGTTCAACACTTTAATCCGCGAGCCACGTGCACGGAGTTTGAGGCCATCTAACGACTCAAGGTCACCACCTGCAAAAGCGCGTCCTGTTGTTTCCGTCAGTCGTTCCTCCACTGCCCCTCGTTCACTTTTTCTTTATGGCTCCCAGACAGCTGTGAGCAGGGACGCGGCATACAGCACAGACTCACAGATGCTGGGAGGGGAGGCGAGAGAAGATGCGGTTTAGGCCGGGACGTAGACAGCAGCACCCGCAGCGTGGCCGGAGCCCAGACAGGCAGGGAGCTGACAGTTAAACGCTCGACTCCCCATTGAAAGAGCAACGAACCTTGAAACTGCGTTTGGTGGAAAACTGGCAGGAGAGCTGCTGCTGTGCACGTGAACTAAGCTACGGCCTCCGGGGTGCAGAGCCACAGCCGGGTGTCGGCAGTGCTGTGCACCCACCAGCTCCCACCTGGGAGAGGGGACGAGAGGCAGGGCTGTGGTGCTTCCCTTTGTGTACCTGGCCCCCTGCAGAGGTGTGATCCTCACCTCTCCAGTTCCTTGCTGATGAACCTGCTCAGTCTCCCTTCCTTCTTCCATCAGGGCCAGGAGCCACCTGTGGGCCAAGGACCCGTGGAGACGTTTTTCCTCTTCCCAGTTCGAGTTCCTTCTTCTGTACGGAACAGCCAGATGCGGTGCAGAACCTCATTTCCTGCACCACAGTCCTGTGAGCGGGCTTTTGTCTCATGCCCTCTTGTATTTGCATGATAGGAGGATTGTCATTCAGCTTTTCCACAGCTCTCATTCTGCCAAGGAAGAATTTTATTTGATTCTCCCTTAAAGCATTTTATGGAAATCGTGTACTTGGGTAACAACAGGTTTGGGTGTGGTGGGGGCTCCTTGTCCTCTGCCCACTGCCGTATGGACAGACGGCTCTCCAGTGCAGACGGACAGGCTGAGCTGTCCTTTGGAGGCCCTGTTGTGTCACTTGAAAAAGTCCGCTTGGCTCCCTGCTGGAGGCTAAGGCGGCTGTGGGGGGCACGCCTGTTCTTACCTTTGTGAAAGCTAGAGGCAGGTTACCTTACGCAGCAGAGACCGTGGTTCCTTCAGAAACACGTCCAGGTAGCGCGCTGTTTTCCTTAGTGAGACGGGAGGCGGAGAAGGTCCTGAGAAACCCTGCCAGGCCGCAGAGCCGGCAGGTCCAAAGGTGTGCCACCCGTGAGCAGCAGACGCTGCATCCAAACGTGTGCGCCTGTGTGAGACAGCGAGAAAGCTTACCGATGAGTGTGGGGCGTGCATTTGAGAGGCAGGCATAAAGGAAAACATTTTCACCGATTTTTTTGCCATCATTGGTGAAAAGGTAATGCACAAACATTTTACCCAATTTTTTAAAAATTATAGTTCCCAATGGAAAGTGCTCAGTGAAAGGTCGCACATGCCACTGCTTTCTTGAAGAGACAACCACGACTGTGACGCAGCCTCTCCAGATGATTGTAGGCCAGTGCTCTGAGATGAAAAGTGGGCTCTCCTTCAGGCTGACGCTCGATCTGCTAGACTCTCGGGCCCTGAGTCGTAAGCCCCAAGGTGAAGCAGATGAGACAGACATAGCAAAGCCCAGATTCACAAACCAATAATCAGGCTTTAGGGTTATAGGTATTTAAGAGTAAGCCAGTTAGGGGATGCTAGTTAAATGTGGCAAGTTGTAGACACATGTTCTCTCTCCCCCTTCTAGAACACCACGAAAACTGATAATGAAGGAATAAAAAGGGGGACGGGGATAAAAGCCACAAAGACAGAACCAGGGAGAGGCAGCCAGAGGCAAGGTGGCTGAGGCTAATGCAAAGCAAGACTGCACTGCAGACGGGAGAACGCCACCCACCCGGCCCTGGCAGTGCCGCATGGTGGGGACAGGTGTCCACAGCTAGGCAGTCCACGTCGGGTCCAGGGACTTCTGAGGAAAGGCCAGGGTGGAAAGAGGGGACCGGTTCAGTGTTTGAGAAGGCTGACCCTTCCAGCCAGTGTACCTCCTGCCTCCCACCCAGGAGGGCAAGTGGAAATGTGTTCAGGAGAAGCTGAACCCGGCGCGGTGTGGTGCAGGACTAGGGCGCTTATTCACATAGGACTAGAAACCATGTTTCCTGTTCCCTCATCTGGACTGAACACCTCCAGACAGGGAAGGGAAGACCCATCCCTGCGGGCACACACCCGCTCGGGGGAAACACACCTACCTTTACTGACAGCAGCCGTTCCCGATAAAGAAGCCGAGTCTGTCTGCATCTGCTGTGAGGTAGGCTTTAAAGCAAGGTGGATCATTACAGATAGAATCACAATGATAAAAGGGTCAGTTCTAAAAAGGTACCATTTACATTGTCATGAACTATCAAGTACCTGGACCCAAATCTAAAGGAAAGAGTGAGTGGACCCCACAGAGAGCTACCAGCATCCCCGCGAGCAGCTAACACCCAAACTTAATTGGGGGTTGTGCCGCGGTCCTGGGGAGAATGCGCGGTGTGCAGAGGACTCAGAGGATCATGGGTGGGGATGGAATGAAGGAGGAGGAAGGGCGAGCAGGGGCTGCTGCTTTCCTACGCCAAGCAGAAGAGTCTGGTGCTTCAGAGCGATGAACATGTATTTCTGTGCTGAAGTGGAGTCGATGGGCCGTGACACTTCCTGTGACTGCTACGTGGCATCTTCCTCCTGGATTCTTGATTCGGTACTGGCCACTTGCAGTCCTTGCATGCTCCCTCGCACTTGTTTCTATCAAAGGACTTAGAATGTGTAATTCTTGTCTGTTTCCTGTACCTTCACCCCCACAGGACTAAAACTTTTCACGCAGGCACGATGTCTTGTTTGATGTTACATCCCCAGTGGTTGCCGCTCTCTGGCACATAGCTGAGGTGTATCCCGCACTCAGTATTTGAGTGAATGACAAAGTGTGTGTAGTAGGCTGAATACTGGCCCTGGAGGGTCTCAGTCCTAATCCCTGGACCTGTGTGCGTTACTTTGTACAGCAAAAGTGACTTTGCAGACATGATTTAAGTTAGGGATCTTGAGACGGGGAGATTGTGCTGGATTATCTGAGTGGGACCAAAATGCAACCTTCAGTGTCCAGGTAAGAGGTAGACGGAGGGGGATCGGATGTAGAAGAATGAGGGATGGCCCGTGAAGCAAGGCCTTGGACTTGGCTTTGAGGACAGGAAGGGGCACCATGAGCCAAGGAATTGAAGGGATGAAGCCCAAGAAGCTGAAGGCAAGGAAACAGATTCTGCCCCGGAGCCTCCCGAGGAAGCACAGCCCTGCCAGCACCTGCTGTTGGCCCACTGAGACTGACTTTGGACTCCCAGCCTCCCGAGCTGCTGGACAATAAGTGGGTGTTGTTTTAAGCCCCCGGTTTGTGGTAGTCTGTTATAGCAGCATTGGGAAACTAAGGCCACATGTGACTTCTGATCGGTGTGCAAGTTCTCAGTTTTGTAAATATTTCAAGAAAGCTCATTGCCTCCATCGCTGAGGGCAGTGCCAGCTGCACTCCTGGGCCCCCTTCTCCACTTCCCTACGTCAAATGTCTCCTTGTTCTTACTGTGCTCCAAGGCCATTACTTCTGAGCAATAGCGAGGGAGCCTACTTTAGGCCCGTAATTCAAAAACAATTTAGTAAGCACCTGTCATGTATTAGATGCCAAAACACCAGGCTGTGGGGACTCGGCCTCGCCCGGAGTGGGTGCATGTTTCAGGGAGGCTCAGTGAGTGAGAGCCGTTCAGTGGAAATGATATTTGCATCCAGTGCGAAACGGCAAGAATGTCGAGTGAAGACAAGTGAAAGAAGGGCCAGGCAGAGGGCCAAGTGCCTGCGAGTCGGGAGACTGGGGAGAGCAAGAGAGCGGCCCACACATTAAGATTTCTAGTTGTCAGATATTAAAATTAATGGCTCAGTTCACTTAATGCGGGCTCTCAATTTTATCATCAAAAGGGGTTTTGTTTATTTGTTCGCTCTTCTTTCTTCAAAATAATTGGATGCCTTTTTGATTTATGTCACGAGACTTATCACATGCCTCAGCGTTTTTGCCGCTAACTCCTTGAGAAGGCAGCTTTGCCTGCTGACCGGCTGAACTCCAGTGCTTTCGGAATGTTTCCCTTAATGCGTCTGGCTTCTGATAAATAACTGCTGGAGGTGAAAAATGAAGTTCTTGTGAGGACAGTTACTAGCAGCAGCTAGGAAAGTTCTAAATTGATTAGTTGTAGGTTTGCAGATGCAGTTTGCACAGGTCTAGTGCACCTTCATGGTTCTGATCGGCGCTGTGCCCACTTGGAGAAAACAATGAAATGATAGTGAACCTGGTAGTCGGCCGTAGATGGTTAACTTTTAGTCTCTGTTTCCACTGAATATTTTTTAACTCTTGATTACAGCCACAAATAATTGCTTCTGGGTCAGCTCTCCTCAGTCACAGGACTTTTTTGTACATTTAATTTCACCAGAGTTATTCGCATCTGACCAGTTAGCCTGGCCGCTCTCAGGACGCAGTGGGCCTGGGGACGGGGCACCCAGGTCATGCTCGCCTGCCCGTGGACCTGCGGCTTCAGCCCTGCCCGGCCCCTAAGGGCAGTCTCGTCAGCCTTTACCTCACCTGGTGGCCGGAAGTGGAGCTGCGAGCCACCTGCCTTTCAGGACCAG
Organism: Micronycteris hirsuta; assembly: GCA_004026765.1. Lineage (NCBI taxonomy): Eukaryota > Metazoa > Chordata > Mammalia > Chiroptera > Phyllostomidae > Micronycteris > Micronycteris hirsuta. Next base: position 45,652 of record PVJI01001345.1, read on the forward strand.
TGTCCGTTAGTGGCTTTGGGTGAAGTGTGCTCTCTGGCATGCAGTACTCTCTTCTTTCATTGAACTCACACAGTTTTCTGTTTTCTGAGTGGCGTTTCTTATTCCTTCAGGAATTATTGTGGCAGAAAATGTTCACATAACCCAATGCCTTTGGAATACCTGTGGTTTTCTTCAAGCTTATAAGTGTTTGATATATTGTGCTTCTTTTTGATTAAAAACTATGAGTCAGAAAAGATTGGCCAGAACCAGTCAGGTGACATTCAAGAGGGGTACGTGTGGTTTTGGATATACCGTGAAAAAAACGATGTTGTAAGCATGCACCTTGGAGAACTGACCTGGCGTTGGGTCATTAAGAAACGAATGAACACCCCCTGGGGGTGTGCTTCCCCTGTCTCCGGTGGGTGGTGGGTGTGGCTGACCGCTGCCAGCAGGAGGTCAGCTGCATGGACACCCATGTGGGTAGTTACACCCTCTGTGCGGGTCAGACCACATCTGAGTGATTCCGCGGGGGTCCTTTCAGAAGACAACACTTGAAAAGTCTGGCTGAGTGAAGTATTTTTCCTTTCTTCAGCGAGTTCCTGCCGTCCACAGTGGCTGCTCACAGAGCAGCAAGCTGCCGTCCTTGCTGGCGTTAGACTTGAACCTGAGCTTCAGCGGTGGGGCTCCTTCCAGGCAGTGTGCCCATCCGGAAATAAGGGCCTGCTGAGCGTGCGGATAAGGGACTAGCGACCACGTCTTAGGAGGAGTGTCCTCAGAGAGTCCCTTGTGGACGGCAGGCGGGCCTCACAGGGCCACTGCCACAGCGAGATCATGTGGCTTCAGTGATGCCGCATGAAAGAAAAAGTGGCTGGCAAGATAAGAAACCAGGGGACAGTGTTCTAGATAGAGTTGACCCCAGCAACTCAGTGATCTTTTTGTGTTTTCTCTCTGTTACTAAAATTTTGCTTTAGACTATTAGGGGCTTTAGCGACATCCTAATGTCAGGGGGATACTTGCCACCACTGGTCTCCAAGATTGCTCTGGCGCGTCCGAGTGGCTGGTGTGGTTGCCTCCGGTGCCCTCACTCGGTCACAGAAGGCGACCATGCGGCTGGAGGGGGAGTTCCACAGTGGTTCCTCGTGCAGCCAGGTTCCTCTCCGGCAGTTTCGGAGATGGCAGCACACCGTCGCCCGTGATGCCACCCACCTGCTCTCCAAATCTCAGCTCCGGGGTGGGCAGCGGGGAGGGGTCCCAGTGTTCATGAGGTGGCGAAAAGCAGCATGAGAGGAAGGGGGAAGGACGCAGGAAAGCCCACGGTTTGGAAACGGAAGGTGTGATCAAACTCCTGTGGGGGCGGGGTTTCTTCAGGGTTGATGCGCAGCTGGGAGAGGCCCGCCCTGCCCTCTGCCCGTCTTTGACACGCCCTCGCCCGGTTCCCTTGCAGAGCACCAGAACTACTTTGGGATAGACGAGAACCTGGGCCCCGTGGCTGTCAGCATCCGGAGGGAGAAGGTGGAGGACGCCAAGGAGAAGGAAGGGTCGCAGTACAACTACCGGGTGGCTTTCCGGACCAGCGAGGTAACGGCTGCCTGCGCACGTCCCGGGCGGGGCCGTGGGTGTCGCCCTGCAGGTTGTTTCAGAAGGACTGCATTTACCTTTCAGTGTTAATTACTGTAACATTTCAGGTTATTGAAAGGGCTGCACCTTTTTATTCCAAATAAAAAATCTGAAAACCTGTCATGGGTGTGAAGTGGCAATGATTTCACTGCCACCTGAACAGACAGAAAGGATAAGGATGCGAGGTTTTGGGGGTTGAGAGGGTGACGTGAGCGTTGCAACTCATGTCTGAATTTAAAAGCGAGTTTGAAGTCTCACACAGAGTGTCAGCTGGCCCGCAGTGGGTGGCAGGTTGCCAGTGTACTGGCTCCGTCTGCCCCACCGCCTTCCCCGAGGACACAGGTTGGTTTCTTGCTTGTCTTGCTTTGAGTGATGAATGAGACTGTTATACAGATGGCAGGATAGGAGCAGCCACGTGGGTAGAGATGTTGGTTTGTAGGAAGAACTAGATCGGGCCCACACTTTGGGTTTTATTCCCTTGGCTCTTTTCAGTCGGAGGGAAGTATATTTGGCGAGCGTTCCAGAATGACCAACTCTCAGGTCAGACAGAGAAGACGGAGCTCTGTGCTCATCCCTGGCAGTGCTCACGGGCCCGGGCCCTGCTGTGCGTCCTGCCCGGCCAAGGGCACTCGGGAGACCTGGGCTCTGTGTGGACGAGTACGAGAGACAGCCCCTGTCCTGAAGTCACGTCTTTAAATCACAGACCCGTGCTACCCAGTTCAGGAGCCACTGGCCACATGCGGCTGTTTAAGTTTAAAGTAACCGAAATTAAAAATTCAGTTCCTCGGTCCTACGAGTCACAGGTCACGTGTTCAGTGGCCACATGCAGCTGTGGCCCCGCAGGAGCCAGTACAGGCTGGGAACATCCTAGTGCCACAGGACAGTGTCACAGGGCACACGGCAGATGCCAGGCGTCCCTGTCACCACGTCACCACAGCTTCCAGCCACCCTCCCCCAGAGTCAGGTGGGACTAGAACAGACAGGCCTCTGGATTTGCAGGGCTGGGGTTGCCTCTCTCTCATTGTGAGAGAGCCAAGGAGTGAGTCACAGTAGCGTTCCCTGCTGCCATGACACGTTTGAAGACATATCCCAAATCATGAGGCAGCCTTCGGTGACAACCTGCTCAGCCCTGAATCGCCTGCCGTGGGTGTCACTGGGCATCCCCATTCAGCTTCAGGAATAGTCAGCACGACCCTGTAGACAGAAGGAGAGAAAGGGGCGGAAGAAGAGAAGACGATGCAGAGAAACAGGGAAACAGGAGACAGAAAAGGGACGTCTGGGAGGAAAGGGATGACGGTGAGGCCCGGCCTCACGCCCTCCAGCTTCTGCTCAGCGTCCTTCTCCTGCCGGCCTCGGGATCGCGGGAGCGTCTCTGTCTCCCACGGCCGGACGGTTCTGCGCCCGTCCTGCAGGCGTCGGTCTGGCTCCGTCCACCCCGCCCGGCTGCCCTCTCAGACGAGAGACTCGCCCTCCTCCCTCTTTCTGTAACTAGTCCCTGAACGCTCACATTTTGCCCCTGCAGCTGACAACACTGAGAGGAGCCATTTTAGAAGATGCCATCCCCTCCACCGCGAGGCACGGCACCGCGCGCGGCCTGCCCCTCAAAGAAGTGCTGGAGTACGTGGTTCCCGAGCTGAGCATCCAGTGCCTGCGGCAGGCCGCCAGCTCGCCCAAGGTCCCGGAGCAGCTGCTCAAGCTCGACGAACAGGGGGTGCGTATCCTGCGGGAGACCGACGCCTGTGTCTCCGCGTCTCGGCGCTGTGGCGTGTTCCCATCCGTCTTTCATTTGAGATCTTTTGTTTTCATGCTTTGAAGCATTTTCTCTCTAGTTTTTCCCAAACATGCCTTTTTCAGAGTTAAGACACATGATGCCTCTATAGTGTGACGCGCCTGCTGAGGTGCGTCTGGGTGGTTTTTAGCAAGGTCAGTCTGTCCCAGCGAGGAAGAGCACTTCTGACTTGTGATTCTTAGGGCTCGAGGGCACTTTTTCCCAGGGTTTAAAAGACGCATGCTGACTGTTTCCCTGAACTAATATTTGTTCTTGTCTGCTGCGGGCATCGGCTGACAGGCGGAAGTGAACTGTGTGCAGTAGGAACAGTGAGGCTGATGCAGACCTAGGTGCCAGCCTGCAGGGACAGGGGGGCCAAGAGCACAGTGACCTTTGCAAGGCAGAATGTAGTGCTGGGTCTGGCAGAGGGAGAGACGCAAGAGAGCGCTTTGGGAAAGCTGACCCCTGGCAGGACACATCTCCCGATGGAGGTGGCATTGTCGCTGGGCCTTGAGCCTTGGGTAGAATTCCAGGAGGGAGATGTGAGTAGGTGGCTGTGTTAGGAACTGTGACCTCCTTCTGTACAAGAGCGGGTGCGCAGCGGGAGGTTGAGAGTTTTTAAAACAAAAGAAAGTGCGTTGAGCTGGAGCTGGGAGGACCTGGGGTGCTCCGCGTGGGCGCACGGGCTGCAGGGCTGGCGAGGGTTTCCAGGGATAGGTGTGGTCAGAGCTGGACTCTAGGAAGATGCTCTGGCAGGAGCGAGAGGACCAGCTGGTGAACACAGACTGATGGGGGCCTAGAGCGCAGCCGTGTGACCCTTGACATCGTCCAGGAGGGAAGTTATGATGGTCAGGATTGGGATGGTGGCCCAGAAGAGAGAAAGAGGTCCCTTAAGTGTCACATGCAAGAGACTTGTAGAGAGAAGCTGAGAAGTAGGTGTTCAGGTGTATGCAGTCCGTTTTAAATGAGTGGATTTTTTACATGCTTTAAAAAATAAAGACAGTAGCGATGGGTATTTCCAGAATTTCCCAAGGAAAATTCTTTTGCATGTGTTTGAGGGACTCTGTGGCACCTCTGGGTGGCCCCGGTAGTACTTACTCCCTGTGGTGCCCTGGTGCACCGTCTGATTCTCCCTCAGCTGGAATTCTGTCGTAAAAATGATGAACTCGTCATTGGTCTAACAAGTTAACACCGCGTATTAGTCAAAGGAAGCGGGCTTTCTGACTCCCAGAAAGAATGTGGCCAAGATCTCTCTGTCTTCAGAATGAGCACTGGCATAATAAAACCATCTGAACCAAACCAGAGCTCTAGATGAGAGCAGCTGACTTCTAAAATCGTACGACTCACGGAATAGTTTTACTCTGGTCATTGCTGGTGGAGTGTGCGGGACGTAGGAAGCACCCACAGAACAGCTGAGGGAACGTGTCGTCCGGGAGGGAGAGCGCGCTGGTTCAAATAAGCAGCGTTCAAGTGGGGCGGTGAGGACAGCGTTCCTTGTCACGCTGCAGGAGAGTCCGCGAAGGCAGCTCTGTGTCCCTTTGCGTCTCTGGTACTCACCGGTCCTCCATTCCAGCCACGCCGCTGCACTGCCCTGGCAGGTGCCTGCGGACGAGGTGGCTGGTCCCCTCGGGCTGCTGTGGAGGAGTCCAGAGGTGTCCCGTTTTCCCCCAGCCCGAATCCGGAAGTCCTCAAGGCCCCGAGAGACAGTATCGCAGCTGCAAGCGGTTCTGTGTCTCCCTGCAGAGTGAAGCAGGAGTTTGGGACGGCTGTGAAGCAGAGCAGGGCTGGATGCTGTGCCAGGCAGTTTTTGGAAATAAAGCATTTTAGGTACACCTATTTCCGATCTTGACGTCAAGGAATTCACTTTGAGTGTCGGGTTCTGCTTTTAAGCAACCAGTCACTGCATCATGTACTTCTCTCCTTGTAGTTCATGTGTTTCTCCTTCTGAGATTGTATTGCTTGCTCTGCTTTACTTTCTTAATGGTATATAATAGGGCGTTTTCACTTTTCATAACTCTAGTGGTATCTAATCCCCGTAGTACGTGAAGAAAACACTACTTCTGTTCATCTCTAAAGAAATGGGACAGCTTTTTCAACATCACAGATTCTAACGGAGCCTTAAAAGCCCCCACTACCCTGTTAGGGGGGTTGAGAGTTTATCGTAGGTAATACTGTTTTTATTCACTTTGCTAACAGTAAATCTGTCCGGGGGGGTTGGGGGGGCAATCTTATGTGACTGTTGTTAATAGTTTTTAATACCGATAAAATATTTAAAGGGCATATTGTCAATTATGGTGTCTTGGAATTTGTAATCCATTCAGGTTTGAGACAGCCACTGGTAGATCCACTCTGTACGGGACATTTTTGGGAGATTTAGTAGGTACTGAGAGCAGTTATTTCATTCATGTTGGTCAGATGTTTTGAGCAGGAAGATTCTATGCCATGGGGAGTTAATTATAAGGAAAGTAATTACTTAACAGGACTTTGAAAATTTGCTTACTTTATATCAATTCACCTCTCAATTTATAAAATCCCACTTATAGTTAAGACGGTGCTATTGCCTGCTGTCGCCGAGATTCCCCAAGCAGGTGCCTCCCTAACTTTCTTGGATTGTGTGTTTTCGTTAGGTAATACTAGGATGAGGCTGCTTTTCTCACTCTGCCACTCAAGGGAAATGAGTACCACTGTGCCTTATTTTACTGATAGAGCCAGCTATGAGTTTTGATCCCTGCCTCTATTTTACAGCTTGATAATAAAAGCGAACCACGTTATGGGCTGATGCCTTGAGGGAATTGGCGATGTCTGATAATCTGTCAGGTTTTGAGGCTCAGATTGCTGCTAGTAAGATTAAGTGCTCCGATTTCACGAGTGCGAAGTGGGTCCTCTCTGGGGAGAGTTAGAAAGCTCTCAGAGCGGATCCAGTTTCTCCCCGGCCTTGGGAGAGAGCCGCCTCGCGGCTTCCAGTGCGATACGGGATGGTCCGAGATAGAGTTACAGCAGGAACTCTTCAATTGCTATTAAAATTCCTTATGGGCCATTGTATATTTAGCAGATGTTTTCTTTTCAAGATAGTCAGAAATGTAGAAATGACTTTCATTGTAGAGCCAAAGTCAACTTTTATGGAAACAAAACATTATTCTATTTATATACATATATCACAGTGTGCATTGGGATTCTTGCCTTACCAGGCCTTAATTTGATTTGTTTTTTCATTGCAGTGTTTCACATTTCATATTTTTATGGATGTTCAAATAACAATAAAAAAAAAAGAACATTAGGAACAAGAGAGGGAAAACTATTAAAAGTCTGTGGCCTTTCTTCTTCCTGACTTGGAAGATGATGCTCATTACTGTGTGGTGGGTGCAGGGTTAGGTATTTCCTCAGTTACGTTTTTTAATAGATGCTTGAATTTATCTCTTCCTTTAGAAACCTGGCAAATCCCACGTGGCCACACCATACGTATATTCCTTAGGATTTCTGCCCTTTCTCCAGCAGTAGCTTGGGTTTCTGGTTTATTACTGTGTGTTTGGAGCCATTTGTACAAGGACAGTTGCTTCTTCTTTGGCCTGTTTGCTTACGAGAACTGTCCTGGCGTGCTCTCCTGAGACTGGATCCTAAGCTTCTCTTATTTCAGTTTTCCTGGATGTTAGCTTGTCCGATGCTCTCTGACAAGTAACCGCATTGCTTCCCTGTTTCAGCTGAGCTTCCAGCACAAGATTGGGATCCTTTACTGCAAAGCAGGCCAGAGCACTGAGGAGGAAATGTACAACAACGAGACGGCGGGACCAGCATTCGAAGAATTCCTGGATCTCCTGGGCCAGCGGGTGCGGCTGAAAGGGTTCAGTAAATACCGGGCTCAGCTAGACAATAAAAGTAAGCTTCATATCCGTGTGTGTTAATTCTCCCAAGGCACGCATGCGCAGAAATCTAATCGAGCGATCACAGCCCTCCTGTTCTTGACCCCAGAAGCTGCTTAGCCAGCTTATTTGGGATCAAGTTTAGATTTCCTCAGATGAGTAAAGGAAGCACTTTCCTCAAGAGGCATGTGTTTCACATGAGCTCAAAGGTCAATTCTTCTTCCTTCGTAACACCAGCGAGAGAATCCCCAGTGCAGCGTGAAGAATCTTTTAATATTTTCTTCTTTCTCTTAACCTCGCCTCTTTCATCGCACCCTCGTTCCGATTTACCAAGGACGGGCACCGCGATCATTTCTAAAAGACCAAATATTAACACGTTCACTCATTTCGTGCTCTGTGCATTTCTGGTTTCACTGTTAACTCAGGAGTTGGAGCTGTGATTAAAAAGCTGAGGCATGGGATCTTTCAAGGACCTCGGTCAGGACGCCCAAGGTTCCAGATTGACTGGAGGATTTACAACGCAGGCTTTCTGTTGACCTAGTGTGTGCCTTTGTCCTGTGTCTGCATTTAGATGATCCTGTTCCTCATGGTCCTTGTAAATTCTAAATGCTCTGCCTTGTTCTCATGCTGTTGTTTGCTCACCGTCAGCACCTAAGCCACCAGCCAGGCTAATTTTGTGTACTTTGGAAAATCCTGCTTATGATCAAGCAGTGAATTGCTTGTTATTTTAATGAGAGAGGAGCAGATAGAGTCTGAAGTTGGAGAGTCTGGGAAAGTGTCCAGCCCACGCCAGTAGGTTGGTGAAGTGGGAACATCAGTGTGTGGCCGAGCTGGCGTTGGAACCAGGGTGCTCAGGGCTCCCTGCCACCCAGTGTCCACTCAACCTGGGACCGTCATTAGCACTCGCCTGCATTGGGGGGGGGTGCCAGGTCCTCTCGCTCTTGTCATCAGTAGTGGGTTGCAAAGTTACACAGGGAGGATAGCTCGTGGGCCTGGAGGCAGTGTTAGCGCGTGCGTGGACCCTGGTGTGCCCTCCATACTTGCCCGGGTTGGAGCTGCGCTGCACATCGAATGCTGTTACTCTGCCTCAGATACAGAAAGACATGGAAATAATGTCTGATGCCCACTGTGAATAGCTGCACATTTTGAAAGTTCAATGAGACTTTTTCTGATTTTTCTTCTTTTTTTTTCCTGGGCAAATTCCTCTTACCTGCAACCCCCACCCACCCCTTAGAGGTGCTGGCGTGCTGGCCTTAGGGACATCCCTCCTGGAAAGCTACGTGGCTGCGTGTACCTGTCAGTCTCTCCTTGGTGTGTGGACTGAGGCCACACCGTGAGAATGTATCATCTGTACAGTCTTATCAAACTCCAGCGTAGATCACACAGATTTTTCCTGTGTGTAGAACTGACATCAGCTCTGCATCTTTGTGACCTTGGAGATGTTTCTGATGCATTAGTTATAATCACCTTAGCGCAAGGAAATTACGACCTTAGAATGAGATTGTGCCATGTTGATTTCCAGGAAGGCAGTCTCTGAGATGCGAAGGCGTCTAAGGCGTTCCTCTAGTGGAAAGCAGGCTTCCGAGAGTGATGTTTCATAGAATAGTCAAGTAAAAACTGTCTTTCACAGAATGTACCAAAAATATCTTAAACCCTAGAGAATCGTGCTCTGGTTTTAATGTCTGTCAAACCTGGGCCTCCTTTTCTTCATAAGGGACATTCAGAGCGTTTGGAGTCTGGGGTGTCTCTTTCGGCTTTGACGTGGGCTGGTCGTTTCTCTCTGACGTGCACACTGACTGCAGCGGGGCCAGAGCAGGCAGGAGCTCTGAGGTGCCCTGGGCGTGGGCGGCGTCTTCCATCTGGGTGTGGAGGACGACAGCAGACACCGCCGCGGTGCCCTGTGTCTCCTTGTGAATGGAAACACACAGGTAGCCCCTGAGTAAGCTGGCCAGTCACCTCCTCCTTCACTGTGCTGCTGTTTGAGATGGAAACTTTCAGAATTTCATCTCTTAGCCCTGCTTGGGAGACACAGATTATGACCACGTTTTTTGAAGTGTTTCGTACTTCCCCAAATGCATCTTTCTTCTTTTATTTTAATTTCCTGAAGCTAAAACCTGTTGGCTAGCCTGTGAAATACCTGCCAGGATTCCACTTGCTGAATGTTAAGCAGCCTAATGCAGCGTCATGATGAGAGCCCTTGAATGCGCTGGGCTGTCACCCTCAGACCTTCGGTATTGTTCTGGCCGATCAGTCCTCCGTGGAGAGATGTGGCCGTCATTTTCTCATGCGCATGCCTGCTTACTTCCAAAGCCGCGCCCCCGGTCAGGGTCCTGAGTCAGCACAGGACCGACAAGACAACATAGGACACAGTTACAAGGGAAGTCACTTCCTAAGAAATTCTATGAAAAATAACATACATTTAATGCATAGTTAAAACAGAAAATCCCTTCGTTTTGGGACTGGCTCATGTACAGCGGGTTAGAGGCATGTCCTCGCTGGCTGTCCGCAGCCCGACCTGTCAGTGCCCGCATGCGAACATTTTAAATACTCCCTGTGTTTCTGAAACCGCCTCTGTGGTACCTTTCAGAGGGTGCAAAACTATGTGTTTCTCCTAGAGGATTTTCAGGACTATTTCTGAGTCAGATACTAATATTGGAAATAAAAACATACGATAGGATTCAGAAAGGCCTCACAAAGGTGAACTGTTTTAATGCTTTTAAGGTAAAAAGTGCATATTTCTAGATTTTAAAAAAAGATTAATCCAAGATGACTACTTAAGAGTTTTCCCAACAAATACAATGGAATAAAATTTGTTTGAAATGATATCGAACTGTATTGTCTCTTATTTTTTAAAAGATAGAAGAAGAAACCTACATATAGGTCAAGGATTGAGAAAGGCAGTGCTGAATTCCGTTTACATCTTAATTTATATTTATCTTTTTGTCTTTATTTATCTGTATGCAGAGTGGTTCAAAACCGTCTCCTGAAAGTATTGCTGAGATGTTTGTGGTTGTCATGTTGATTCGGGTGTCTGACACTCTCAGTGTGCGGTAGTCTGTAGGTAACGCAGATGGGTTTTGAATCGCAAAGAATCATTCTGCTTTTCAAAAGATGAATCGCTGAATGATTAACAGGGTTCGTATGCCATAGTTTTTAACATGCGTCAGTTCATAAAGTACAGTAAGAGATCGCACTCAGTCTCTGTGGTCTGAATCATGTGACCGAATCACTGCGTTGCCCGCTGAAAACAGAAGAAAATTAATTACATCACTCAGGGAAAGAAAGCTTCCACATTGCTCTCATTTCCGTACTGCATCAATCCTGTTCCGTTTTTCTGGGTTCTAACTAAGAACTAACACACACTCACTAGGCTGGGACAAGAATAACCGCGGGTCAGCTCCTGCCCTTCAGATAGGTGCACCCAGACCTTTACCTGCCGCTTCTCTCACTCCTTCCCTCCTCTGCTGACCTCGCTCCCCATGGCAGAAGTGCCTTACCCCTGGGGGTCACCTAAGTCCGGCAGGAAGAAGGGCACCCTGAGCTCAGGAGAAGGCATGCGGGTGAGATCAGGCGAGCCCACCGGTCTGGGCTGGGGAGCGGCAGAAACAACGCGCGGTGAGAGGGCGGGGGACCCACAGGATACGGGTTGTTTCCAGTCGGGTGGTCTGTTTTTTCCACTGAATTTCCCTTCGTAATAAGGACATTCTGAGAGTTACTTTGCTCATGTTGCTGACTCATTTCTCTAACTGTCTTTGTCCCTAGCCGACTCGACAGGAACGCACTCCCTCTACACCACCTACAAGGACTACGAACTCATGTTCCACGTGTCCACCATGCTGCCGCACATGCCCAGCAACCGACAGCAGGTACGCACCCGCGCCGCGCTCCCTCCCCCGCTCACGGCACAGCGAGGTCGCCCGTTGGGGGATCCGACCCCGTCAGGGGACCCATGCAGGAGGGGTCCCACCCTGTTGGGGGTCCGACCCTGTCAGAGGACCTGTGCAAGTAGAATTTGCAGAGGGTCATTGGCCTTTTCCTCCATGAAAGGCATCCATAATCTTCAACTCTGCAATTATTTGGAAGTATTTGGACTTTAAAGGGAGTAATACTGCACATCTTTCATTGCACTCTTTCCTTATAAAACTTAGAAGCTCTTCCATACTCACCTTTATTTCATTCTGAGTGTCAACTGTGTCCGTTGTCAGAAGGCCAGCAGGCAGCCTGAGCTTTGGTTCTGCCTGTGGGCAGATGGCTTGCGTACAGAACACACCGTGAGAAAGGATCTCCCAAGTCCTTCATGGCGTGGCTGAGTTTTAGCGGTTTGCTTGTGTCTGGGCTTAATCGGGAGCTGAGGCAGTTTGTTTTCGTGCTCAGGAAACGCAGTTCTCCTGATGTCGCTTAGCCGCACTCTTTGGCTCTAAGTGGATTCAGTCACTAAGCACCGCGCTGGAGGTGCTCAGTGATTGCTTGTTCAATGGGTGAAACTGCAGTGTGGCAGAGAACTTTTTTAATGCTTATGAAAGTCAACAGAGACAGTCAAACTGCATGTTTTTCCAAAGAAAAGGCCACTTGTCTTGTCCCCAACCCTAGCCGTAGGAAGCCCCTGAGGTCCTGCAGCCAGGACGAGAAAGGAGACCTCCGCGGCCCACCTGGCTCCTCAGTGTAGGGGCGGCTTTGCTTCCCATTTTTCTTCTCATGGGAATTGCTAGACGCCGTTTTCTGTCTAATACTCAACCTCACCGCCGTCCTCCTGGATTTTCTACATAGTTGTCTAGCGCTCAGAGTTCGTCTCACTGCCTCCAGAAGTTTGGTTTTTTAAACACATTCCTGCATTTTTATGAGATGGACTTATAATCACTAGATCATGTGTACGTATTTATATATATTTTAACGTGAAGGGTTTCTAGCTCTTAAGTAATTAATTTTCAGTCATGCCCAGTAGAGTCACTAGCTATGAAGATGCTGACTTCAGACCAGTGCGCTGTCCCCAGGCGCTCCTGAATCACTCAGTCATAAATCCGTGTGAGTCGTTGCTCGGGTCGGGCCTTCTTGGGCCAAGAACACCTGGCAGCACATGAGCAAAAAGAGCCAGTGCCTGTGGCCACAGTCACCCGGGGTTCAAACCACAAAGCCCCCGGTCCCTCCCTACTGTGTCCTTGGGCTCCACAGTGGACGGGCCCCGTCATTCTCGTGTGGCGGCCTCTGCAGTTTGGAAGCCTTTTTGACTTTACTGTTACCAGAGCTTAAAGCTGGCTTCTCCACCCCCTTTTTGTTGTACAGAAATTAAAATGTGTGGGTTTATGAGTTCTCTGTACCTGTCCCCCCGCTTTTTTTTTCCCAGTGAAACTATCCTTGAAAAGTCACTTCTACACATAAAAAATGTATATGGAGAGATAGGGGATGGAGAGGAAAGGTGTGGATGGGTGTTTTAAACTCCCCAAACTGGAGATTTAAAACATATATCACAAAGCTGGTAGCAAGGATTCAGTTTGTGAATTTGAATCCTAGCTACTAATTTTGTGACCTTGGGCAAAGTTTTCTATGCTTTGATGCTCTTTACCCCTGAGGACAAAGACTTTTCTCTCTTTTTTTCCCACCAAAGTGTCCCTAAACACCTAGAATAGTACCCAAAACATGGTAGGCAGCCTGTAAGCATTTATTGAATTAATTATTAAACCTTCCTTAGATGGTAATTAGAATTAGACAAGTTAATACATATAAGCACTTAAAGTTTTGCCTTGGCACAGAGCATGCTCCGTAAGTTTTAGTAGTTACTGTTATTTTATCATTTACTAGATAGAAAGCATAAGTATTTTAGGTGACTTTATTTGCATTTTATTTTCCTGTTCCCAGTCCCAAAGATCATATTATGTAAAACTAAGGCTTGAATAGTTAAGAAAGCAAGGGACTAATTTATCAGTAATTTCATAAAATTACTTTTACTTTGACATTCAATGTTTGGCTAATCGTGAGCTGTCATCAGAATATTCTGTTCATAGATAAATGATGTCACTGTACAGTCTTGGAACATGTACTTTCCAAATTTGTTAGGGATTCTGCTGACTCCGTCTCTCTCACCCACTCCATCTGCGCCCACAGGTCACGTTCATGCCAAGTGACCGGCTGGGCTCATGCCTGCATTTGGAGGCCCCAGGACTTAGCACAGCTAAGTGGCCTGCATGTGAATTGTACCTGGAACTTTGGCCTGATGAGCATCTTGGTTTGGGGGACTATTTAACTGGTCCAGACTTATCCACATCAGATATCATTTCTTATGTTTGTTATTACAATAAATCAAGCCGAAAGCTGATTCCAAGATGTATTAAAAATCTTTAGAGAATTCACCACAGCAAAAGAGTTCAATCTCTGGAATGGCTGCCTCTTACAGGGAAGACCTAGCCAGACCGAGGAGTGATAAGAAGCCCCTCCTGGAGTGCTTTCCCTCTGCAGTGTGGCCCACGGGTCTTGGGGCCTGAACGGCGGTCAGTCCCCTTTCACCGGGCTGTCTCCCCTGGGTGTTTTTCTTCTGCCTGCCTGGTAGACCGATCACAGTAAAGCAGTTATCAGTGGAAAGAACTCCACAGATTAGCTTTAAATTTCACTTTGGCAGAGAAACCTTTTCTTCAGATGAAGTATTTAAAACAGATGAAGGGAGCCTGATGCCTGGCACTTGGTAATTTTCTTTTTAACGCATGCATAAAGTTAGAGATGTTCTTTGAAGGGGTACTGAGCCCCTCAGAGGTCCTTACGCAGGAAGACTAAGCCTGTAGGTTTCTGAGATCCCATCTGAAGAATACTGGTCTCAGCCTAGTGATGGGCTTCACATCTGCAGAGATAATGGAGACAGAGCTTGCTAGGTTTGAGCCGCTTTTCCATGTAAGTCAGACAACTGGTCGACCCCTGCCTGGCAGGGTTTGTGTCCTGACTTCTCTAAGTCCCCAGTTGGTACAGCTAAGCTAAGGAACCATTCAATGCTGGAGAAATCTCTCTCCCGAGGTGCCATATGAGCAGGTCTTGGCTGCACGTGGGTTCACTTAGAATGTGGAATCAAGCGCTTATTCAGCTCTCCATGATTTGTTTTATTCCCAGGCCCTAAGTAGGAATGATAATAAGAATTCAATAATAAGAATTTTTATTTAGAACAGCGGTTGGTATTGCCCAGTGTCAGAAGAGAGATGTTTGTAGCTTCATAATCCTGTATTTTCAGGTAGTTATTCAGTCATTACAAATCCCCATCTTGGTTTATTTTTACTTCTCCATTTGCAAAATATTCAGCCTTGCTTAACTGTTATGCACATTTACTCCTGTATTGTTAAAGTATTTTGTATTTTATATAATATTTAACATTAAATATTTAAAGTAATATTTTATGTTGGTTATATGAAAATGACGACTCAGTGATGGATCCGGAAGCAGTCATTAAGTTTGATGGGAGCGCTCTGCGGGTCTGAGATGAGGGGTTGGCCAGCATTCGGAGCTTCCGGGGAGCTGGTGGGCGGGGCTCTCCTTCTCTCCGTGTTCACCTTTCAGATGTGTGGTGACGTATGCAGATTTCCCTGCTCTTCTTACCACTCAGGGTAGCGTTGTGTTCACTTTTGCCATGTCTTTCCACAGGAAACTGGGTATCTCCTAAAAGTCAAAGAGAAATTCTAACCACTGGTGCGTAGTAAGGGATAGAGCATATGAGGGGTGTGTTGGGTGTGCACGTGTAAAATTAGGAAGGCTGGTGTACAGGGGAGACACTTCCCAGGCAAAGGGTCAGCAGGTGCAGAACGGCTGTGGCAGAGCCAGGTCGGTGTGTTGGAGGGCGGGGGGCCATCGGTCAGAGAGGCGGGAGGAGCCTCGGGCAGCCCTGTTCCTCCAGACTGGACTTCAGGTTCCAACCCAAGGACTGAGATCCGGGACTTGAGGTTGTTTTTTTTATGGAGATGCATTTAACGTTTTGCTCGGTTCTGAGCTCATCTCTTTGAATTTCAGAACTTGTAATCATTAGTGATGCAGTTTTCTCTTTGGAATCATGCTCATTTTCACACTTTTGCTTCTTCAGACAAGCAAGTCTCTGGAGTCCTGCCTTCTCCGGTTTCACATTCAGATTTCTCTTTTCTGACTCTGACTCTTAAACCCTCCCGAACTGCATCCCGACGGCTGCTTTCCAGTCGTGCGCCCGCTCCACTCTCCCCTCCAGAGTCCGGCGCAAACTGCCAGGTTTTCAGAAATGAACAAATGAATCTTATTTGCACAGAGGCGCTACGTCTGCCTCGTTCACCTTCATGCTGCTCTGACCCACGGGTGGCTGCCTGAGAACGTTTTGCTCCCCTTGGTTTCGATTCGTGCGCCATTTCACAGCTAGTCCCGACCTTTGTTTAGGGAATGGGGAGAACAAGCCCTAAAAGCTTGCAGTTTCTGGGGCGTCTGAATGCATTTTGCCATGGAATTGGGTGAAGAATCACATTTTCACTTTCCTTGTCATAACAAGAGCTTATTTCTGTTTCACAGCTTGAATCAAGTGTTGGAAATTTCGTAGAACTCACTATGTAAATCTGTCTAATACAATATTTATTAACTCACTCTCGCAGTTGAAGACACTTAGTTGGCTCTCTTAGTGCCAAAGAAGTGTTATGAGCTTCAAGTGTCTAGAAAGGAGAAGTTAACCCTAGTGGGTGTCATTTCCTAATTCCCCAACCAATAATGCCTGCTAATCAGGGGCCCGCCTCCCTGGTTTGTGGGGCTGCATCTGCTCCTGGGTCGATACACCTTTCCTGCCTATTTCCAGACGCTGATTATACAGAATATCACCGACTAGTTAGGAAAAAACACCACTAACCACGAAAGAAAACATTGACCTTTTATAAGGCATTGAAGAAATTATTTATTTAATGCTTGATAAGATCTTAGGAAACAGTGAATAATGTTTCAGTTAACTTTCCAGATGTTATGTCTCCTTAGTCTCTAGTCAAATTCAAGCATGCTGTTCATGGACAAAGTGTGACTTTTTCTTATTTTATTCTACAAAGAGTTTTAGTTTTTATTCTTCCTGATGACTCTCCTTGCCCCCACCCTGCCACACACACACACTTTATTTTTTCTGCAAATTGCCTTTTGTGATCATGGTGAAAAATGAACGAGACTTTGCCCACTTGACAAAGCAAAAGAATGTGCTCAGAGAGGGACAGAGCGGGTTGATGTTGAAACTAAAGTCTTCAGGTTTCCTTTGACCCCTGTGCTTTAAATACACTCTCGGTGCAGTGTGGGAGTGGACCCAGCTTCCCTCAGGAGGAGGAGCCAATGGAGGAGAAGTGCTGTCCTGTTGGCCCTTACCGTGGTCACAGCAGGGAAGCCCTGGCTAAGGAGGCCACGCCCACCCAGCACCTGTGATTGAGAGGGCCTGTCACAGGAAGGCATGGCCTGGAATGGGGGGTGTGGAGGGGGTACAGTCATGGCCACCATGGCTTCCATCTTCTGTTTGTTAATCGGAGAATTCCTGTGTTTCAAGGTTATTGAGTCAACTATAGTGTAAGCTACTGTGTTCCGTGTTCGCCAGATATGTTTAACATGATGTTATGTATTTTAGCTATTTTTTAACTTGTCATTTGTTCTGAATTTCCCTTGTCCTGTTACAATACATACGAATCATGTGCTTCTGTTATTGGGGAACCGACGGAAGAGAATCTCAGCCCGCTACAATTTTTCAGCTTTTCTATTGATGTTTGTTCTAGATATTTATCTTTGCTTCCATTTTCTTTCCTTTACATGAAATACTTTTCATGGTTAACAGCTGTGTCTACTATAGTGTGGGCGAAGGGTAATAACACAGTGAACATGACCGAGTTTGTTACGGATTTTTTACATGTGTCTGAAATGACACATTTTACTTAACTATCTAGCAAAATCTTAAAAAATACAGATGACTCATTGGGCTTGTATTAATGTAGATTAATATGTGTTTCAAAACTTCCCTGACGGTAAGATGATTCTCATGTGTTTATAGCTTTCACCATGGGGTTTTAATAGGGATTTTCACCACATGACTGACTCAGCAGTTTAATTGGCACCAGAGAACTGTGTGAGGAGGAACGCTTCGCCCCCACCGTCCCAAGTCAGGAGCCTGACAGTGAAACCCTTTTCATGCCTGCATTAAAAGGTTTTAAAAGTGGAACTTAAGCTCTCTACAGTGAGCGCTATGTGTTCTGTAGGTGCCAAATAAATTCAAGCGCAAGCACTCTGTCTGTTATTACTGGTAGAGAGAGACTCGCCACTTTGAGACGCCCCATCCCTGCGGTGACATCAGCGCGTCTGTGAGGATTACTGATCTGTTCGAACTGAGGCGCACAGCTGGGAGTGCAGATGCAGTGGCTTTGCTTGCGTGGACTCACAGAGTGCCCTGTATGCGGCTGGGACTGTGCATTTCTGTCATTTGTTTATTCATTTAGCAAATGCGTACTGGGAGCCTGCTGTGTCCAGGCAGGCCATTAGAAACGAGGAAATCAAAAGGCAGTGATACACGTCCCCTGCTGTCACGAAGATCGGGACGGACGCCGAAGTAAACCGACCATTAGAATATTCCGAGCACAACTACTAATGTCGTAGAGATAGGCTTGGGTGTGCGGGTGCAGCGCCGACCTGGGCTTGCTTAGGGCGGTCCTGCTAGGGGAGGTGGTAAATAAGCAGAGACCTGAGTTGTCTAGGAGAAACTTGGAGGGGAAGGGGGCACCCTTGGTAGAAGGGACATTGAAGTAAGGGTGCTGACTGTTCAGAGGTTATTGCTGCCCCGGGCTCCTTCTCTGCTGCCACGCCATAGTTTACAAGAGTATAGACTATTGCATTTTCCAGCTGTTAATCTGATGGAATTCTGTGTCTCTGAATTACATGTAAAACACCACATTTCAGTTCATTAGTATGACTGCATTAGCCACCACTATAACATGTTGTGTATTTTTGCTGCAGAAATGCATGTTATGGGGGAGCGCGAGACTCAGGCCCCTCACGCCCTGGGCGTGACTTCTGACAAATCTGTGCTCTCTTGGACTCTGCCCCCTCCTTTAAGCTAACGAGCATAAATCATAAAATTCCTTAAAGCATTTTGAGCTCTAATGTGCTGTTATTTTAGGCTTAAAAGGATAAAGTAGAGGAGAAAGAGCGCAAGTTGAAAGAGGCGAACTTGGATTTAGACTGTTCTTTCCTGAGGTCTTGAGGCAGCCCAGGAGCACTGGCTTCCAAAGAAGACTCTGCTTTTCTAAATAATTCCTTTCCGTTGAAAGATGAGTGAATTGCATATATTTACATATTTTGTTTTTGCCGAAAGCCTTGTGTGTGACTCTCTGTGTCTGTGCTCACTGCCTTGCCTGCAGCTTCTGAGGAAAAGGCACATAGGAAATGACATCGTGACCATTGTCTTCCAAGAGCCTGGA
The DNA here is from genome assembly GCA_004026765.1 of Micronycteris hirsuta. NCBI lineage: Eukaryota > Metazoa > Chordata > Mammalia > Chiroptera > Phyllostomidae > Micronycteris > Micronycteris hirsuta. Next base: position 64,281 of record PVJI01001345.1, read on the forward strand.
GCACTTCCTTTCACCCCGAAGAGCATCCGGTCCCACTTCCAGCACGTCTTTGTCATAGTCCGCGTACATAGTCCCTGCACCGAGAACGTGTGTTACAGGTGAGTCAGCCATGCCCGGCCCCTCATTCCCTGGGTGTATTTCAACAGACCCTTTCCCCAGATGTTGTTGTTGTTCTCCAGGTATTATTTTTTAACCCCATCATTATCTTTTTTTTTTCCTAATTATATTTCCCTCTGTCTTCACTCAGGTACTTTCTGTAATAAATAATTGCCTTCTTGCAATTTTTGAAAAAAAATGGTACCTCCCAAGTTGAGAATCATAAATGATACACTTCCTCTATTTTACCTTTAAAAACTTCCTCCAGCCCCTGCTGGAACCATAACTTAATTGTTCCCAGGCTTGGAGGTAGATAACGTGGCCATTTCAGTTCTTCTTGAGCAGAAGAGGCCATGGCAGTGGTGAAACTCTGCTGCCCATCCCGGCTCCTGGGAACGCTCCCCCTGTGGGGCTGCTGGACCGCGGGGCTCCGCTCGCCTTGGTGACTTCCAGCTGCCACCCACAGGCCTCAGACCACAGCCTCGCCATCCCAAGGCCGTTTCTGACAAGGCCTGCTTTTCTTCTTTCCTCCCAAGAAAGAGGAAGCAGCTGCCACTGGAAGGTCTTACGTGGGGTTCCGGGAAAAGAGTGGGTCTTTGACCTGAGGTGGGGGTGCTTTGTATGAATTGTTTTATTTTTCAGAGCCTTTGATTCCTTCTCTTAAACGTGGGGATAATAGTACCGACTTCAGTATGTAGTTGTGAAGAATAAAGAGCAGAAATTACGTAGAACAACTCTAGAGGTCCTAGCACTTGTCATAGGTTATTTCCTTTAGCATCTTAATATGGTCATGGCCAGCCTGCTGCTGACTGCTGCCGGGGCCTGGATGGGGCACACCAGTGTGGGTGTGAGAGCATGGGGGGGAGGGGGGCTATGAAGACCAAAGAGCGTGGCCTTTTCAAGGCAGAGGAACCAGTCTGTGCGTGAGAGGCTGCCAGTTGACATGCCCAGCCCGGGCCCAGCCCCTCTTAAAAGAACCCGGCATATAAACCGGGAGTCCTTAGCCTGCCTATTGCCACATAGCCCGCTCCTTAAATTCAGCAGGTTACTGACCCCTCTGTGCGGAGTTCCAGCGCGGTAGGCCTGGGCACCTGCGTGTGTTCTCCCGTGTTGATTTCCATGCCTATCCGAGTAAAATACCACTGGCCCAATGCTTAGATCCACACACGAATGCTCAAAAAGAGGAAGAAGGAGGAGAAGAAGAAGAACTGTAACATCCCGTGTAAACGTGATGCTTGCATAGAGAATGTCGGTGCCGACACCATGAGCTTCGCGCAGGTGCCGCGGCAGGCTGTCTGGCTGAGGGGGACCCGCGGTGGCACTCAGTGCAGATGGTGTTGCCCTCCTCTCCGGAAAATCGTGCTGCCCAGCGAGTGCCACATCTCCACGCGTGGAAGAGATGCTCTTGCCTCGCACAGGTGGTCTCTGTGGCATCTGCCACGGTTGCAGCATCCTCACCAAAGGAAAGCTGAGTTCACCTGAACCAACAGAGAGATGAGCACGCAATGTCCCCAAAGCTCCATGTGATGTGATTTTAGCCTGAAACTGGAAAAGTAAATGCAACAAATCACCTGTTTTTTAATATAAGATTCTTTTATTAGTTGCAGCCACTGCAGAGCTGACTCAGAGGGATTTATGTATCCATGTCCTTCCAACATAAACTCACAGCAAAACACATCCCTTCCTGACTGAATGAGTCAGCCCCTTGCTACACGGGCTTGGTTGCTGTTGGCTAAAGGGAAGGGATGATCTGCACAGAATGGCGACTTCCACTCTAGAAAACTCAGCGTGCGGCCCCTCCTGACAAAAATTAGATGATCATGTTAATGCAATGATTGCTGGTGACAATAATAATAACAATAGTTTGGATCACGGTAGCTTTACATGGATTATTTTGTTTAATCCTCACTCACAGCGGGCTTTTGCAGATGGCCCTGTTTTGACCTCCATTTTACAGATGAGGAAACTGAGGCACTGACAGGTTAAGTGATAATCTCAGAGTCTCTCTGAGCGCTGGAGCTGGGGGCACCAGATGCCAAATGAAAACCCTCGACTTCACATATTGAGGAAAGCATATCTCTGTGTTGTTGCTTTCAGGGGAGGGGTCTTACATCGAAATCGACAAAGTCATCAAGTTCTTGGGGTACAGTTAGTTCTGGAAACTGTTCCTGTTTCCACCCATTCAGAATTACCTGAATCAAGCAAAACAATATTCCTTTTGCCCTCAAGTCTGCTCGGAAGACTTAGGGATTACGTGCATTTTGTAACAGGACCGATAACCAGTCCCTGTCCCCAGGGTATGGAAGAACTCAGAGTAGCCGCGCGCACGTTCCGCGGCGTTTCTTGCACAGCTCTGGTCTCAGCTGCACAGGATTGCCGAGTGTGGAGCAGGCCTGTGTCATGCTGCAGAGGGGATTCCAGGTAGATATTGGGGTTGGTAGTTTGGAGCAAACAGGAGCTCTGCACTGAGAACCGTCTGGGAGGGTGTTTCACTATGAGAAGTTTTCCTGCAGCTTCGGCTGTAGGTGCTTCCAAGCCGCGGCCGGGGCTTGAAACCCACAGAGCCAAGTGCAGAAAAGACCCCCTGCAAGGTGTCGGGTGGGACTCGGCCGCCACCATGCCGGGAGGTGGTCACAGAGTGATCGCCGGCGCAAGAGGCCCGGGATGGGGAGGGCAGGTTCCAGTGCACGGAGAGGCCACTGAGCGCGTTGATTGGAGGAGAGGAGAAGCACCAAGGTGAGGTTAGACGAATCACAGCCCAGAGGGGCAGCTTCGGGTCGGCGCTCTGGGCATTACCGTGTGAGGACACGTTAATTCCTGCTCTGTGTAGGGTGTTTTCAGGACCTCCCTTGGAGGACATGAGTCCAGTCCCTCACAGCACCCCCTGGTGCGGTGCAGGTGCACCATCCTGGATGAGTGTGGTGTGTCTGTCCAATAGGAAGTGATCCTGCCCGTCCCCTCCGTCCCAACTAAGCAGCCCCGCCATCCAGTCCTCGGTGCCACTCTTCAGTTCCCAGAGGGTGACCCACTCTGCAGAGTGTGCAGGCTGAAGCACACGCCGGGGCTGTGTGCCAACCAGGAGCTTTTTAGAGTCCGACCCGCCGCATTCCAGAAAATGAGTTCACACCTGGCGACCAATTTGGACAGAATGTCTTTGTGCCTTAATTCATCTCTTTCAGGATTTTCTGCTTGATGAAAACGGAACCTAGATTGCTTCCTTTGTTTATCCCAGCATAGAAAATACCGGCCTGGGCAGGTGTGGGATCAGTACAAATCCTTGGTCTGCAGCTGGGGAATAGATGCTGTGGGCTTCACTTACTCCAGTCTTTTTTTGTTAATTGATTAATTAACTCTTTATAGTTGATTGTATTCCAACAAAGGTTTGAAACAACTGAAATGCCTGTTTGACGTAGGGGAACATCATCAGTTTTGATACATTAGGTGGTTGGTCACTGTACATTTGCTTTTTTCCAGTCCCTGGAATCTGTTAAAACTACTCCCATAAAATATTCATTTAGATTTTCAAAACGTGATCAAGTGACTATTTCCTTAAAAAAGCGACCCTTCAGAACTTTGACGCTGGAGGTATGACCCTTGTGTCCAGTGCAGTGACATCATCCCCGTCAGCCTCCGGGGCCAGCCTCACTTCTGCCGGCAGCGTCACTGCCGTTCTCAGCGAGGACGAGCCACAGAGCTGGAGAGCCCGCCTGGCGCGGGCGGGAACTGCACGTCCCGTTCCGTGGTGCATCCATGCTCACCCCTGCCCAGCCCCCACCTTAGCTCAGGCGGCCGTGACAACTACCACAGATTTCATCCTCACAGTTCTGGAGTCCAGAGTGCCCAGGTCAGGCTATCGGCAGGCTGGTTTTTTCCAAGGCCTCTCTCCTTGCCTGGCAGATGGTGTCTTCATCCTGTGTCCTCACATGGTCTGTCCCGGGTGTCTCTGAATGACCCAGTCTTTTATAAGGACAGCAGTTAGACTGGGTGAAGGCCTACTCTCATGGATGCATTTTGACTTCATCTCTTTAAAGACCCCACCTCCAAACAGAGTCTTGTTCCCAGCCGCCGGGGGTTAGGACTTCAATATACACATTTTGAGGGGGCACAACTCAGCCCCGTAACATGCCTTATCTACTAGGTTAAATACAAACCAGTAAATAAAAGCTTGGTGTCCAGAAATTAGGATAGCAATTAGCTACAGAACAGATGGCTAAGTTGAAAGTGTGTATGTTTTTGCCAGCTTTCTGAAGGCAAGTATTATGGCCTCATGGCTCACCTTGTTTCTTTTTCCTTTCTCAGTGTTGGAGTTTCTAGGTCAAAAGATGTGCCACCGTTTGGCCCACCGATTCCCAAAGGCGTAACTTTTCCAAAGTCTGCCGTGTTTCGGGACTTCCTTTTAGCCAAAGTAATCAATGCAGAAAACGCAGCCCACAAGTCGGAAAAGTTCCGAGCGATGGCCACTCGGACGAGGCAAGAGTACTTGAAAGACCTGGCGGAGAACTTTGTCACAACCGCTACTGTGGATACCTCTGTGAAGTTCAGCTTCATCACGCTGGGCGCCAAGAAGAAGGAGAAAGTCAAGCCGAGGAAGGATGCCCATCTCTTTAGCGTCGGGGCGATCATGTGGCACGTGGTGGCGCTGGACTTCGGCCAGTCTGCCAACATCGAGTGTCTGCTAGGGATTTCCAATGAGTTCATCATGCTGATTGAAAAGGATTCCAGGAACGTGGTCTTCAACTGTTCCTGCAGGGACGTCATTGGGTGGACCTCGGGGCTCAGGAGCATCAAAGTGTTCTATGAGAGAGGAGAGTGCATCCTTCTGTCTTCGGTGGACGACTGTGCCGAAGACATACGGGAGATTGTCCAGCGACTGGGAGTACGTATGGGTTTTATATTCCTGCCGTCCTCAGGGCTTCGGTCCCCATTCACGTTAGCTTTCACGGTGGAAATCCCGCCGGGGTTCTGCCACCTAGGGAATGCGTGACTGTTTCTTAGGGCTCCAGAGCTTAATTTTCAGCGCTGTGTTGCGGAACACATGAGTGGTGGAGAAGCACCCGTTACTAATTGATTGGAAGGGAGGAGGGACGCCAGCTTTCAGACGGGAGTATTGGGGCAGTACGTGGAGCGAAAACAGGAATGTTGTCTAGATAGTGTGTCTGCAGAGACGCACAGGTCAGTACCTTCCCAGAGGGCACTCGGCACTAACTTGCTGCTGACCTTACAGACTAGTATGTGCTTTTTCGCATCTGCAGCTGTTTGCGTGTTTGTGCAGTAGGTATTTTTGTGCAAGCTGCTGGGTTAAATATGCTACTAATCTTACAGCTCCCATTTCTTAAGGAAGCTTTATAGAATCTCACACACACACAAGAATAAGTCCCAAAAGATGTTTTTAATGTTTTCTTTAGTACAACACCCCTAAATATGATGTCCATGGATTTAACAGTTGCATTTCTACTCCTAATTTTAACAAAGGAAGACACAAATGTTAGTTTGACTGTATACACTGGAGTTATAAGAATAAATCAAATACGTAAGAGCAAAACATTTCTTGGCAAAAGAAGTACTTGTGTAAATCATCCCCCCGGGGTTGTATATTTCATTAATTAGAAAAGATTTAGTCAATTATGGATCAAGAAGAAGGAGAAATTGTACCCATATCCTGCCCCGTCCTCCCACCAAACTTGAATCTCCCCTTTGTTATTTGAAATCATACACAAGAGACATACACTCAAGTCGGTGTCTGCTAGCCCTGGAGAAGTAATGTCATTATTTGCAGACACTGTTTACAGGGAAAGGCCTATGACTTGGGGGTGACAGAGAGCATGATTACTTTGTATGCCTGGAGAACGGCGGTATCCCCTGGAGTCTCAGGACTCACTGTGCTTTTGGGAATATTGCAAGTACTTCTCTTTAGGAGATCCACCAAGCCACCGTAATCTGTGCTCCCGAAAATACAACACAAACAAACGCCTCTTCACCAGCCACCGAAGGCTCTTACCCAGTGGCTGCTCTGTGGTCCCCAGCCTACCACTTTCCTGGAAAGTGGCTGTATCACTAATGTGACTCAGGTGTCTGATGTCTGCAATATATTCGAGGAGAAATGTTCTGTCTGGGATGACTTGCAGTGGGAGATGTGGGGGACAAATCCCCCAGAGACCTGTGGGAGTGGCACCTAAGGTCGGTTCAGGGCAGCAGCAGCAGAAACAGAAAGAAAGAGGACCACGTGGTTCTCGTGGCATAGTTGGGAGCGACAGATGTGAGCTCAGCGTGCGTTCTGTGGTGGTGGGAAGTGAAGTGGAAGGCGTCTGCTCCTCAGGCAAAGGCAGGAGGGGAGCGAGAACTTGGCGCAGAGGGACAGACAGGCCCGCTCCCTGGGTGCGTCGCCTGTGCCCGCCCCTGGGACCACCAGCAAGGGCCCAGGCTTCATTCAGTCCTCTCCTCTTGCTGTCTTGATAGTCCGAATAATTTTTGACTCCGGGGCCCTGCACTTATTTGTGCTTTGCCCCAGGCCACTCAGGTCATGTAGCCAGCCCTGGGTGCGTGGAGAGGGGGCCGCCACTTCCGTGTGATAACTGAGTCCTGGCAAGCATGTGAGGAATTCCAACAAAGTGGAGCACAGGATCCTTCAGCCTTTGCCAACGTTGAGAAGCGAGAAATAGCAGCAGACAAAGGTGGGGAGGTGGTGCTGGGTGGAGGAAACCTAGAGAGACAGAACAGAATGAACGATTGGGACTCGGGAGAAGCTGGCCCTGGCGTCTGATGGATGGGTGTCAAATTCCGGCTGGAAGTTGTGTTAACATTGGAAGGGAGGTAGGGCTCGTATGTCATCTTTGGTAGGGAGGCCTCATTAGTTGAAATGAAGCTGAAGAAAAGAGTGATGGGAAATCTAGTCAGGTTGTACGTTTTACAAAGGTACTTTTTCACCAGCTCTAAATTAGGTCATAAGTTTGGAAACTTCAATCCTTCAAAATGTCATCAGTTAACTGAAACCAGCCGTCTCTTCCCCTAGACTGGCAGGTGTGTCTGTGAGGAGCTGATGACCCGTGGTGGTCGCCATGGAAACCTCAGACACAGGGTGGGACCCCGAACAGGCCCTTGCCCCACAGCTGTACCTACAGTCAAAGGTTTTACAGGAATCTGTGCACTCGGAGCAGGTTTCATGGGAATGGAGCCTTTTCTTAACTGAAACTTGACACGTTACCTCGGTGCTTTAGGGATGTCGGTGTGACACCTCCCAGCTTTATTTCCCACACTTAAGTGATGTCATACACAAATGATATTTAGTGAACTTGGGTTTTCCTTCCTGGGCATGGAAGCTGCTCTCTGGATGCACTTTTTAGGGCGGCCTGAACTAATTCTTGGTGCTGCAGTGCATCAAGTGGGGTGCAGAACCCCTTCTTGCATGTTCCCTTCTGTGGCCCTGCTGCATACTGCACTCTTGGGAAGGAAGAGCCCGGGGGCTGCTGCAGCTCGGGGTTGCCTGTGGCCCCCAAGGAGCCCGGCCAGCCGCAGTGGAGCTGAATTGTCCTCAGGGCAGCTGGGGCAGTCAGTCCCCAGGAGAGGGGTCCGAGGGGCCGGCCAGGGCGTCCGCAGGCCTGTGCACGGCGAGCACTTGCCGCTTCCCTGACATTCTGACCTCCGCTGCTGCCCGTCCCTAACAGTCTCCTGTCCCCTCAGATAGTGACCAGAGGCTGCGAGACCGTGGAAATGACCCTGAGGAGGAACGGACTGGGCCAGCTTGGCTTCCACGTGAACTTTGAAGGAATCGTTGCCGATGTGGAACCTTTCGGCTTCGCCTGGAAGGCTGGCCTGCGCCAGGGGAGCCGCCTCGTGGAGATCTGCACGGTGGCCGTGGCCACTCTGACCCACGAGCAGATGATCGACATGCTGCGGACGTCCGTGACCGTGAAGGTGGTCATCGTCCAGCCCCATGAAGATGGCTCACCCCGGAGGTAAGGCACGGCGGGGCCTAACTGCTCCTGCAGGTCTTCAGAAAATGCGGTCAAGGGCATCCTTGACCAGAGCTGCTGGCACAGCACCTGTGAGATCAACTTAGAAAGCGCTCTGAAAAGTTCTTAGTGGGTAATACATGGGAAATTGTCGTTTCCTAAGCAATTTCATGGAGCATTGACCATGTAAAAGCTGAGATATTACACTCTGAGTTGCAGAGTAGCTGCTTGGGTCACCTGGACCAGTGAGACTGTGTCTGAGGGGAAATATCTTCATCATAGCTCAGCCTGTAGCAGATCCAGTACTTTTCTGTGCATTGCAAGAGTTCCTTCCGTAACGTGACGTCATTGATTATTAGCAGGGTATTTAAGAGAACAGAACCTGTATGTCTGAAGCGATACCGGAACATAAGATATACTCACCGTGGTGACCGCTGCGTTCTAGTTGAACTGGTGTGGGACATTCAGATAAGCTGTCATGAGAAGCATATGAAAGGAAGTGGCTGCACTTGGAAAGTTCAGAGGTGGGTGGGGGGAGGGTAGGCACAAGGGCGGAATGGGAAAGCGGTGCCGTTCCACGGTTAATAGAAGAGGCTTGTCCTCAGCATCAGGAAATACTAGGCCAGCAAGGGGAAGAACGCTGACTAATTAGGAACAAGCCGTCCACCCGGCTCTGGCACACCCCTGCGCTGCATGGCCTGCTAGTATCCGGAGCACGCCCCCTGTCTGTCCCAGAAGTTCCTGCAGGCGCCCTGGCTGTGGAGAGAGTGCGCTCAGAATGCAGGTGTGCCCGTGTGACCCTGGGGCATTCACATGCTGTACCGGCCTCGTGTAATATGTGTAAGGTGGGATTATACCGTCGCCCACCTCCTGCTGTTCTTATGAAGATTAAACAAGACGCAGATTAAATAACACCTTCTAACATCATCAGCACCCACATTTTAGTTCAAATCACTTTAAGGTAGCCCTGACCTGTGTGGCTCAGTTGGTTGGGCATCATCCCACAAAGTAAAAGGTCACTGGTTTGATTCCCAGTCAAGGCACATACCTGGGTTGTGGGTTCAGTCCCTGGTTGGGGTGCCTATGGGAGGCAGCTGATTGATGTTTCTCTCCCTCTTTCTCTCTCCTTTCCCCTCTCTCTAAAAAAATTAAAATAAATAAATAGAAACCACTTTAAGATATTCATTTGAGTTTTTTCATGCTCTAAGAGAAATGTTTATCATTCAAAGATAACAAGATACCATTTCTACTTCCTGAACTTCTTTCTGTGGTAACTGAGGACTTTCTTTTTCTACCTCCTGCCCTCTGCCTGTGTAACCAGCACTGCCCCCTGACACTTTCCACGATAGAATGCCCCTCGTCTGTACCATCTGCAGCAGTGACCACGAGCCACACACGACTGTCACACCCTGAAGGTGTGACTTGTGCGACCGAGGAGATGAATTTTCCATTTATATTAATTACTCAAGATTTAATTACCCATGTGGGGGAGGAACAAACTTGCCTCTACCCTCAAGGTCTTCTGACTGGTCTAATAATCAAATAGAAGACAGATGAACAACAGAAATAATGCCAGTGAACACGCACATTTGTACGGGCACCCCGCGTGCACGCGGTTCAGAGAAAGAGCGCGGGTTCTTGTCCACATCCTGCCCACGAAGTCCATTCGCTCCCCAAGAATCATGCGTAGTAGCGTGAGTACAGAGAAATCAGAGACAAACACTACTTTATTTAAAACGAGACTTGGAGATAATACAAGGCAAATCCTTTAGACCTTCGAAGCTAAAATATGGAACATGAAAGCCTTTTAAAATAAATTTTAAACCAGGTATTAGAAATGTTATCATACAGTGAGATCCCTTTGTCCCTGTGGTGGGGTACAGATGTGTAAACCGCATGGTGAAGATGAAGCCCCTTTATCTGTCTTAGAAGGTTGCTACCACAGACCCAGACAGGATGTCACCATGTGCTCCCTTGGGGTTAAAACATTCTCCAATTTTTAGTTTTGGTCCACAAGAAAACATTTTTCAAGCTTTCAAGAGATCTGGTTAATAAAAACGTTAGTGTTATCATTATGTTTGGTATTTAAAGCGTATGATTTTAAAAAGTAGAATTTCCTAAGAAATACTGAATATTTTTAGCTAGAACAAATAAAAAACTACCATTTAGAAGTTTTGGCTGTTATTTTTCTTACCCAAGGACATGTTTAACTCTCTTGGTATGTGCATAATTCTTCTTTGTGTTAAATGCAAATTTTCTTACTGAAGCTCTTCTAGATATTTAGCGATTTTGCCTTTGTTTCCCAGTAGTCTCATAATGTTATTCCCTGAAGATGCAGATTATTCTCTTGATTAAACTAGAATAAGTGTGTTACATGTTTTAACTTTAGCCAGGATTAGAATTAGCCATTCGCCTGGTAGTGATCCTCCCAAATTGGCACACCCATCCTTCCACATTTCTGCAAGTCTTGAAGGTTTTAAGCCTAGCATGTATTATTTAAAATTTTTTCACTTTAGTCTTCCCAAGTTGTACAAACTTGAATTTGTGCATTTTTAAATCCACATGTTTGTTAGTGAGGGATCGGAGCCGCCTGGGCCTGCCTGGGTGCCCCTCCACCCCTGTAAAGGCCTTGCCGTCCTCGGGTCAGGCAGCATCCGGGACCAGCAGTTTCCCGCCCGCAGAGCTCTGCTCCAGCCCACTCTGCGGGTGTGCCGCACCACTTTAAATTTCACCCCTGCTCCACCCGCTCGGCCTTCTGCATATTAGATTTTGTAAGAAGCTGGAGAGGGGGGCCTTAGAGGGGAAGCAGGAGCAGTTGACTCCTTTTTTAAGTTAAATCCAAACTCTTCAACGAGACGTTCAGCACTGTCATCCTAGAGCAAAATATACGAACATAAGCCTCCAGCTAAAACTGCACCTTTGACTTGTAGAGTGGAAAATCAGCCCGTCTCTCTCCTCACAAATTGGCTCTTGGTGCTGGTCAGGGAGGGGCAAGAAGAAAACATGTCCATTTACATGGATGTGTTTGTGTGATTTTTAAAAAGTTGTCTTTAATGTAAGAGCCATGAAGTCTACCAAAATGGCCCAATGAATGAATTGCAAGATACTTCGTTCTTCATAGACATTGTAAATAATGGAGGGAAGATGCTGCAATTCATCCCTGCCATTTATCAGCTTGATTTTTGTCCAACAGGATATCAGTGAGAAAAGATTCGCCTTGGAGCCCATCTGCTCCCGTCGGCAGTGGGCGAGGCCTGTCATTTAATAGACGCCCCTCTGGTTGTCTGAGGGTCAGGTGCTTGCTTATGACTCAGAAGCTGCTGCTTTATATGGAGTCTTCAGTTGGGAAAGTATTTGCATTGAATCAAAAGCTACCCTGTGTTTTGAAGTCTTGTTCTCAAGCCTCAGATTCATGATCACTCAGCTGTCCCTCAGCTTGAAAGGAAGGCAGAGTCATTTTTCGATTTCCTTGTGGAGTTCCCCAGAACCCCAAGCAGGGAGGGTGTCCTTTGGGGACGCTTATTAAGTGATTTCGTGCTGGGTTTGGATCTGGAGTGAATTCATGTTGGGAGTGAGTGGCAGGAAGCAGTTTGGGAATAGCGCTCTTCACGTGGAAGTGAGGTTGAAAGGGAGGAGGGCATTTCCCCAGCAGACCGTGTCTGGGCCGAGATGAAGAAGAGTTGCCAAAGCCCCTTAATTAACCTTGGCTTTGGGAGGGGTGGTGTGGCCCAGCCCCCGGCCTTCAAAGGTGACTGATGTTCTATCAGTATCATTTTAAAGAAAGCAAATCAACTCAAAAGGCTGATAAAAGGAAGTAACAACTCATCAGAATTAGGTGTGAGTTGTTATGCACTGTGAGTGATTTAGTAAATACGTCCAATAAAAATGGAAATGACATTCCTTGCTGGGTGCATCTGTTTTGTGTGATTTTTCATACTCTGTTGACATGACATATTTTTCTATATAATGCAGAACAGTGGAAATTATGTCATGTTGTCGTGAATGTAAACTGTGGTTCTCTCATCATTTTATAAAATTGAAGCTTTACCTTCTTGCCTGTTGTTTGCTGCCTGTTGCCTGACCATTCACCTCTAAGGTACCAGAGGAGGACAAGGGGGTCGGAAGAGGAAGGAGAACTCACTTTTGTTAGATTAGCTCTGTGTGTGTGTGTGTGTGTGTGTGTGTGTGTGTGTGTGTGTGTGTAGGTGGGGGCGTGGAAGTCTGGGCTGGAAGAAAATTTTAGAGTTACAATTTATTCGTAAGGATTAAAAAACTAGTTTTGTCTGGTACTGTCTTATGGGCTCTGAACAAAATACAAAACTTAGGTTCTCGCAGTAACTGAACCACACTCACTGCACTGAGTCCCTACAAAGTAACGTTTAGATTATCCTTTCACTCCCTGAAGGAAGAGCATTGGATTAGAGAACAAATGTCAGGCAGGTTAGCTCACGTTCACTCATTCATCCATTCACTCGTTCATTCACTCCCAGTTTGTGCCAGAAGCCACGCTGGCATGGGGGCCGTCACCCGAACAGGACTTCCATGGGCTCCCGTGACTGCCTGGCATTCCAAAACGCAGTCATTTATAGTCTTTTCCATTTATAGTTCTGCTGTTTAAAAATAGTTTTCTCAAAGTATAGCAACAGCTTACTACGTGATACCGTGTCGCAGAAAGCATACTCAGCTCTCCGATTAATGCTCTGTGTTTAGGGCCCGTGCTGTTTCGCAGTTTGGAATGCTGTCATATCACTGACACTGTGACAGGAACGCAGGGGTGACAGGAAAGCACGCACTTTCTGTGACTTTGGGAAGAGATCTGCCTCGTGCTTGACAAGTTACACCAGGCTGCGCGGTGGACAGGCGGTGATGTTCTCTTGATGGGAATATTCTCATCAGAAACCAGGCATCACAGAGCTGTGGAGAATCTTCTGTGTCCAACTTGAAGTCTATAATACAATAAAATGCTGTTTCTGGTCTCCAGCTTTCTAAGAAACAAAAGGAAGTGGTTGGCTTTGTGAAGAACTTCCTGAGCCATTTAGTCGAATGCTGTTCTGGGCACAACCCAGTGGGGAGACCCAGGCGGCCCCTGCACTTGGTGAGGGAGGAAGGACAGGATTGGAAGCTGATAAATAATTCAGTTCCAGGTAGCCTCACTGCCTACGGTATATGACACACACCCTTTCAGTTCAAGTCCTTAGTCAGAGGCTTGGTCGGGTGGGCTTATAGTCTGGTGTCTCTGTCTGTAGTCTAGCTGTCTTTCTATTTCTGTGAATTTGTAGAAGAGTGTTTCAATTAGTACCTGTTCCGTGTACGGCACTGCCCTAACCCTTCCCATAAGCCATACCGTCTGGTTATCTCCCTGTTGCAAGCTTTTGATTTTTTATGCAACAAAAAGAGTTTGTGATTCAAGTGAATGAGCTTCAATTACCCCTGTCACCTTGTTGGATGATTTGGAAAGAGTCTTTAGCTCTTCGCAGGCTATTAGCATAACAGACACTGAAATGATTAAAATATCAGTGATTGCTTTAATCCCTAGAGCTATAAAGGGTTCTTTTTCAAAGTGCATAATATAAGAGAAGCAGGTAGTTCTTTTCAGGAGATCTATCCGCCTTTGTTTCCAAAGCTTTTTTTTTTTTTAGCTTCTAGTGGAAAATATGGCATTGTGGGCCACATGAACTGTTCTTTGATGGTTTTCTAAGGAGGCGGCCAAGGGTTTTGGAAAGAGCGCTGAGCTAGGAATCAGAGGTTCCAAGTTCCAGTGTGAACTTGTCTCTGATTAGCTGTCTCACCTCTCCAAGCTCTCGGAGACTTCCCTGAAAATTGGGCATGTCCTTGGGACTCCTCGGACGTTTCTGGGAAATGGTGGTGGCATAGTGTATGTGGAAAATGGTCCAGTGCCCTACAAGGTAAGTGGCAGAATGGAGGAGAGGAGAGCGCTGGGGTAGGTTGTAAGGCTTTTCCTTAGATTATTGGGTTTAGTTAAAGATTCTCTAAGATGCAGCCTAGTTAAGTAAAACCAACAGGCCATTTCAGAGTACAGTGCATGCAAGTTGTAATTACGTGATTACATGTGGCTGTGCAGTCGCGGCTTACCCAGTCCGGGTCCAGCTAATTTGTTCAAGTGCCTTTTTCTTTTAAAGAATATGCCTTGTTAACTTTCTCAGTTCGCTAGTTTTTTTTTTTTTTATTTTGTTGTGCGCTCTCCAAAAGAATTGTTGCTATTTATTACCCCCTGGTACCACCCCCTTGAAGCTACAGGAAGTTGAAGTTGTGTGTCCCCCTTCACGTAAGATGGAAAGAATAAGGGGACAGAGCGACGAGGTGTTGTGTAAGTGAGTGTACGTGGAGGGAAGGTGGCAGCGTACGCTTGTCTGCGGTTGTACGTGGAGGGAACGAGGGAGCGTATGCTTGTCTGCGGTTGTACGTGGAGGGAACGTGGCAGCGTACGCTTGTCTGATGGTTACACACGGTCAAACCTCACAGTTCCGTCCTTCCGTAAGTACATGAGGTCTCCTTGTGCACGGTGGTGCTGCTGACTGTGGGCCGAGGGAGTCCGTGAGAACTTCTATGAAAGTTCCCGTGCCTTTCGCTGTTTAATATCGGTGTCCTCTATCTTACAGAAGCAGAAAGTAATTCCTATTTGTAACTAAGCTCGTTCTTGTGAAGCTCTTGCTTCATATAATTTAATCTTGACACTCACCATGTGGTTCCTGTTTCACCTGGAGGCGGAGAAACGTGGGTTCAATGGGACTGTCCCATTTCTGTGTATTGGCGGGTCTGGGTTTGGAGCCCAAACTCTATTTCATGGAGAACAGGTGGTTGACGGGGTAGAGAAGACTGTACAGCGTGGCTGGGCTCCCCCAGTGCTGCCTGGTGGTCAGGCTGTGGAGGGCAGACCCCGCAGCCTCTCCTTTCAAGGGCCCCTCAGTGTTGGTGGTAGTAAGTAGGGGGCTCCTCCAGAAAACTAGAGATGCCATTGGAAGGGAGTGGGCCTCGGTGGGTAGATGCCATCTTGCTGGCATCTCTTGCTGGGCGTCTCTGAAGTTAAGGGTACATGGGTACAGTGATTGGTTCACAGTGAGTGTGGGTGCCTGTCCACTGGGAACCAGAGTGGACACCACCGCTGTGCTGGCCTTTCCCAGAAGCACGAGCAGCTGGACCAGAAACCAACTGCTGGGCAATGCTGCATGAGGCAGCAGTGGGGAGCCGCTGTGTGTGGAGAGTGTCCCTCAGCAGGAGTAAGCCATCCTAGGGAGCCCACAAAGCCAAGTGCAGAAGGACACGCAGTGTGGTGTTTCAGAATAAAACAGTCAAACGTAAGAGCCTCCGAGGGCTCCAACTAATGGAACCACTTGTCATTCTTACAGTTTTGTCAGGTTGCATTTTAATCAGCACGTTTTCTATGACCTTCTTGGTCGACAAAATGTTTTGCCTTCCAGGTTACACTACTAAGAGAAATTAGAGTCAGAATAAGTTTCTGGTTAGATGAACTGCATTAAAAATTGTATTTATTTTTAACTCTGTAGCTGAGCTTTTACTGATCTCTACATAGCATTCATGCTAATTAGAAGCATAAGTAGATGACACCTTCTTTTGTTACTGAGTGAGGAGGAACCCGGTAGGCTTCCGGATAAGTGATCCTGCAGCCTTATCTGATGGTGTCTCCTTCTGGCAGGCAAACTGTGAAAACTGTGCCTGAAGCTAGAAATGCAACTCAATCCATTGCCTTGCTTGGTGAGTCGAAGGGTAGGAAGCCAAGGGTGTTCATCATGAGGCCTGAATCTGTACGCAGTGCAGGAAAGCAAAAGACTCAGGTCTTCAAAAATGTTTCCTTTACATACGAGACACTTTTTCGGATGTGTCTTTTGTGCGGCATCTCTTTGCATTTGGTCATTTTGGTTTTCCGTTGGCCTTGACCTACTGGTGAGGAATAGTTCCCGGGTGAGCTGGGATGGTGCTGTCTGGTATCCTGTGCTGGGACCACCCAGGAGGAGAAAGGAGTGTGCAAGGGCAGGTGCAGGTGCGTGGCTGGTGTGCCCTGTGGCACAGGGACCTCTGCAGGCGGATTTGTCATTCCAATTTTACACCTTTCCCATTTCCCTAGAACTTTGTTGAATTTTCTATTCACATTTTTCAAGGAATTTCTCATTCATATGGAGCAGAACTAAAGTTGACCGGGCTTGGTGTGTTATAATTAGTAGTATTTCTATGGCATCTTAGTCACAGATAAACAAGGAAATATCCAATTTATAAGCATAGTTGCTATAAAAGTGTCACATTATAACAAAATTCATTTTGGTGTAAAAATAAAGCCCCCCCTTTTTTTTTAAGAATAGCATATTTTTATTAGGACCAAAGAATGCCAGTTCTTAGAATTGAAAGATCACTTACACATGACTTTGTGCAAGAAACTGGAAACAGAATAGCCCCACCCTGATCCCTGTCAACCAAGTACCTCGCACACATCCTGGTATCGCTCTCTGGACTGTCGTTCATGGTCACGCCCTGATGGAGGAGCGCTCTTCTTCCAAGATTCAAGCTGAGTCACAACAGCGCACTGAAGACCACAGCCTGTGAGCATAAATTAAGTGTACCCCTCAGCTCAGGCCTCTGTCCTCTCTCTCTCTTTATTCTTCCTTTTAAGCCAAACCTAATGAACTTGAAACCCAGGCAAGCCCTGGAAACGCAAGTTCACAAGATGCAAGATTCACATTCCTTTCATTCAAAATGTGAATCTGGGACCTTTAGTCTTGGTGGGTTCCACGAACAATTCCCTGACCTGCACCGTTCAGGCCTGTGCAGCCTTTGGGACGCCGAGCCCCGGGGTCACCTGAACACTTGGTGACTCGTGAGCGTCAGGACGGAAGGCATAGGAGCTCTTCCTGATGTTCTGATGTCGACTGTAACAGCCTGCCGTTAGGCTTTCCGATTAGGTCATTGGTCACGTGGATGAGTCTGTAGTACCAGGGGCTGTGGTATCTGTTTAGATGCCCTATTTAGAGAAACCCTTGGAAACAATAAAAGTCCATGAGTAAAAATTGTAGAGCCCTGGCATTTCACAACACATACACACAAATACAATTCAATGTAAACCTGGACTTTCTAAATGTGGCCAGTAATTTAACTGCTGACACATTCCGTAAATCCAGAGTCATTGAAACTTGCGTGGGTAAGAGAGATGAATTTTGCTTTGGGGGAAGAGGCGTTGAAAGGTAAGAAATGAGGTTTACTAGCAAGTAGACCGTCACGGCGGCAGTCTCTGTGAACAGACGTAGCAGTAGCTCTTCGGCACGGTTTGTCCGGCCCATCCTCCTCCCGGTCTCCAAGGGTAGCACCAGCATCCCTTCGGCTTCCTAAGCCTAAAATAGCAGGACATTGTCTTGTATTTCTGCCCGTCTCCCCACCCCAGACTCCAAAGAGTGGCGATTTCAAAGGTGAGAAATGGCCCTGCCACTGCTGTGGAGAAGAACTGAGTTGTTCCGTGGGCCAGCCTCTTCACCCGCCGTCCCAGAAGCTCCGGGTCCCCAGTTTAACCCAGGGGTCTGAATTCCACGGTGATGTATCTTGCTACAGATCTTTCTGCATTCATTTTGCAGGGCACTCTGTGGATCTTTTATTCTGGTGTTACGTATTGTTTAGTTCTGGAAATTGTCTTGCACTCTTGCTTAATAGTTTTCTCCCCACCTTTTCCTTTCTCTCATCGTTCCGGTACCTCTGTTAGGTGGGTGTTAGGCTTTTGGGATCGAACTTCAATTTTCTTATGTTTGCTCTCCTGTAATATTTTGGGAGAGTTACTCGATATACCTTCCAAGTCTTATTGGCGAGTTTATTTATTTTTGAGTTTTAAAAGTATCTTATTCTCTGAGGATGCCGTTGGTTGGTACACCTCACCGTAGAATGATTGGGTAGCTCGCAGCTGCCTGTGTGTTTTCTAGAGAAAGGTCCTCCTCTGTCTTTGTGGGATGCTGAGGATTCTGAGCTGGGTTTGGGGAAGTGAGTCCTGGGTCCCGTTTACGAGGGAGAATTTTATTAACCACTGCTTTCAGATGAGCAATCCTCTGTGCCTCCTGGTGGGGCTCCCCGGACCGTTGCTCCTGCCCCCGGAGGTGGGGGTCACTGCCTGGTTGGGCCAGCTCCCGTGACTCCAGGGGCAGACTTCTTTCTTCACTTTTTTCTGAATGACTCCTCCCTTGAGCCTCATCTTTCACATTCTCCTTCTGCGGGGCCTGGTGTCTCCTGCCCCTGCACTTGTCCGGGGAGCGGGCTTGCTGCTCCTGGTCTCCCCCCAACCCGCACACCCTCGGGTGTGCTTCCTCTGCTCTGCCAAACCATCACCGATCTTCCACCTGCCTTCCATCTTTGTAGGCGGGCTTTAGAGTTTCTGGGGCCTCCAGATTTTAACGGTTGAGTTTGTTCCTGTTTATTGTTCCCTTTGCTCTTTGTCGTGACTTTCAGGTGAGACTGAAAAGCTTTACCGTCTTGAATGAAAGCCCAGTTTTTAGAGCGCGGTACCTTGCCCTTGTGGGTGTCTCAGAGGTTGGAACAGCTCTGATGCTGCCTCTGGAGTGTCCAGTGAGCGGTACTGGCTGTGGGTGCTGACCACCTTGTCAGGGTGGGGAATTGGGGTGATCTGCCCTGACCCTCATATTTGAAGCCTCCCTAGTTATCCCATGTCCTGTCCAGACTGGACCAGTTAGCGTCACCGGCTGACGCTGGCCAAGTTAACAGTCCTGACTGCGCTGTTTCCTTAGTGGGAAACTTGAGGGAAGCCTGACTTAAACCTGCTTTCAGTCTGAAGGGTCTACAGTCCTGGCTGGTTGTTGCAGCACGTGGCAGAGACGCTGGGGGGTGGCCTGTGGGGGCTGCAGCACCAGCTTAGAGAGCAGCTGTGGTGACTGAAACCCCATGTGACTTTGACAGGAGGGACACTCAGGTTTTCCCGTGATTGTGACAGCTTTCACTAATTCTGTTTCTTTGTTCGGACTCAATAGAAAATGTGACATGTGACTCTAACTCCTGATGATACAACTGCAGTTTAAAATACCTGTTCAGATTATCCATTAGACAATTTTCAACTATTAAAGTTTTTTTTTTATCCTCACCCGAAGACATTTTTTTATTGCTTTTAGAGAGGGTGGGGGAATGACATCAATGTGAGAGGCAGACATTGATTGGTTGCCTTCTCATATGCATCCCATCTGGGGATTGAACCCGCAACCTGGGTATGTGCTCTGACTGGGATTTGAACCCATGACCCTTCAGTCCACAAGATGATGCCCCAACCAAGTGAGCCACACTGGCCAGGGCTAAACTATTAAAATTTTGCATTGCCCATGTTCTCTGTGCATGATTCCATGTATACCAATGGGTTTAAGATAAATCCAGGTCTGTCCAGGAAGTTTGCAGACCACCTAGAGAGAGACTGTATCCACACGAGAAGCCTAATGGTGACCGCTGCCCACCAGCCAGGGCCACAGCGTGATCCTGGATCCCACTGGGCCGTAGATGGACTGGGTCACCGCAAGCCAGGGAATGGCTGCTGCAGGCACTTGCTGGTTGGTGTCCCGAAGGCCCGATGAGAGAACACTGAGATCCGCCCCTCCTCCGCCCTCGGCCCATGTCCCCCTGCAGGACACCGTGCTGATGACACATGGCTTGCCGCTAGCCTTCCTGCTGCTCAGCAGAGTCCGCAGATCTTGGGGAGAAGTGGGGGCTGAGCTGAGTCTTGGGCCAGATCGGGAGATGTGGTTGCCAGGAGGGGACACGGGGGCCGGACAGTCGGGGGGGGCGGACAGGATGTGCAGTGACTTGGGGGGGGGGGCAGACACACTGTGTTTTCCAGCAGCCGTGTTAAAAATGTTTTGTTTAAAACAGGTAAAATTATTTTTAATCATATATTTTGCTTAACTTAATATCTCAAAGATTGTTTCAACATCTAATAAATGATAAAAATTATTAGTGAGATTATTAGTTCATATTATTTTTTTTCATTGGGTCTTTGAAATCCAGGGTGTGTTTTATACCCACAGTCAGTTTAGATGGGAAATTTTCATCCAAAATACATGCTGTGTTTAGATTTCATAAAGCTTACAGCTGTAAAAGGAGGTCTATTTCAGCTATACTTAAAAAGGAAGGACTCGAGTGTCAGATCTAAAGGTGAACCCCGCCGTCACCCCGCCCCATTTCGAGGCCCTGCCACCTCGTGTTGCCGGGGCTGCTGTGTGGGCCACGCAGCTGTAGAAGAAGCGTGAGGTGTGTGGACGTTTCCAGAAGAGGAATCTCTGGGGGTACCTGTAAAAAGGGGGGCGACAGACAGAGAAACCAGCTACAATCGGCCAACCCTGGCTATATGGGGCGTCGGCTGTGGCCCAGCTCTCGGGTCACTGCGTGGCCTGGCCTCCCAGGAGGCCACCTTTAACCTGAGTTGTCCGTGAGCAGTGCGGCTCCAGGGCAGGAAGGTGCCTCCGTCCCCTGCAGGAAGCCCGCTCTCACGCCTGCGCTGAGTGGCACATGTGTCCACGTGTACAGTGCATGCAGTGGAGCTGTGTCACATGGGACATGGCCACCACAGACAGCATGGCCAGCATTTCCATCCTCCCTAGAAGGGACTTGGGACACTGGAGCGTGTTGCTTCCAGGGCCTTGGGCAGGAGCGAGGGGGCAGGAATGTAGCCGGGCTCTGCCCGGTCACTCCGAGCAAGGCGGTCAGTGTCCTGGGGCTGCCGTGCCGATTGCTCCCATTATTCCCGACTGGCTGTGGTCTGCAGAAGTGGGCCTAAAACACTTGACAGCCTGCCAGCCCCGGAGGCCTCTGTGGTGCCAGGTGTTAACCCTTTGAGTTCCTCATTGGGGGGCTGGGGCAGGAGCTCCGTGCCCCCTTATTTCACTGTTCGAGTCACCGTGCAGCCATGTCTTCAGCATGGGTGAAGTAGAGCCGCCAGGCTGAGGGCACGGAGTCCTTTTAATCCCCAGACTCAGTGATCGGAGGCAGCAGAGGACCTGAGCAGTCAGGGCCTGCTCTTTATTGTAGGTGAGCTGCTCCTGGACAGAACAGCCCCCGCCGCGTGTCCATGAGCCCTGAGAGGCACTCGCGGCCCCACGGAAGCCGAACCGATGGTTCTGAGCCTCCCGTCTCACTCTCTTCTTGCCTCCACAGAGGGTGTTCCGAGCTCTGCCGGATCCCCATGGTGGAGTACAAACTGGACAGCGAGGGCACCCCCTGCGAGTACAAAACCCCCTTTCGGAGGAACACCACGTGGCACCGGGTGCCCACCCCGGCGCTGCAGCCCCTGCCCAGAGCCTCCCCCGCGCCCGGCACGCCCGACCGGCTGCAGTGCCAGCAGCTGCTCCAGCAGGCCCAGGCCGCCATCCCACGCAGCACCTCCTTCGACCGCAAGCTGCCCGACGGCACCAGGTACAGCCGGCATCCCTACTGCAGATGGCGGGAGGGGCTTTCGTTCGGCTTCGTGGTGTCTGAGTCAGCTTCCTCTGAACAGGTCGGCAGGCAGGGCTGGGGCGGGCCCCAGGCTCAGGGGTGCTTGGAACCGCCCTGCCCCGGGCCCTGCGACGCCCAGTCACTGCCGTGCGCACCTGCAACTACTGTCATGTTGTGTGTCGGCTCTCGCTGAAAAATGAATGTTAAAGAAAGTGAAGGTCCCAACCGCAATTTCGCCCACCACCCATAATCCACCTGGTCAGCGCTCTCTCTAAACCGTCTTGGGAAAGACCCCAGGAAACTCTTGTGCACGGCCCTCTAGATACGTGTTAATGGTTTCGAGCATAAGTAAAACTGCCAAATTGATGATTAAATCCCGTCAGCCTAATGTGGTCAGTGTTTTAAGAGGTCCAAGATCATTAGCATTCCTTGATTTTTCTCTCACTTTCAGCAAAGTGAGTTCAGTTTAAGTTAATTTTTCAGTGAGAGAATGCACTCACTTAAAGCCAATGCGTTAGAAGCTGGCGAGCGCTTCGGGTGCATGATTCGCACAGGTTGTCCTAAGTGAACGAACAGCGAGCTCTTCTCGGCATCGTTCATCCCCACCCCTCGTCTCAGCTGCCACGCAGCCTGTGGCGGCGGGGCTCCGGGCCAGCAGAGAGTCGTCAGCACGGGTGCCGGCCTGCAGCCTGGCTGCGTGGTGACCTGGGGCTGCTCTGGTCCTCGCCCAGCCTCCCGTCTGCTCTTCTGAGGCGTAAACTCAGTAATAGCAGAGACTTCTCTGGGGCTTTGCGAGGCTCGAATCAATCCATATGTGTAAACTGCTTAGAACCGTCGCTGGCCCTCAGTAAGCCTGTGCAAAAGTCTTCATGATAACTAGTTGATGAATAAAACCAAGTGGCCCATCCTCTGCTTTCTCCCATTATCCTTTCCGGAATGAGTGCAAGAAGAGTGATACTTTAACTTGACATGAAGTCAGCTCGGCTCTGGGTCCCTTCACTCAAAGGTCTGCTGAGTTTATAAACGCCCCATGTTCCCAGAAATGCACACAGGTGGCCCAGGTGAAAGGGTGGCAACTGGCAGGGAAGGGTCTGCAGGGCCTCCCCTCCTGAAGTAGAAGTTAGCAGATGACAAGCTTGTCTCCCCAAGCGGGTTCTCCTGAGTGGCACTCATCTGTGTGTGTCTGGAAGAAACAGGAATAAGCAGGCTGCATTCAGTACACGTGTGAAGCTAAATGTTTTTTGCCAAATTTAGGGTTTTCTCTCTGCACAGGTTTTAAATACAGAATCAAAATGCGCCGTGTGTTAAGTGTCATCCACCAGGTAGTAGCGACGCTTTCGGAACTGTGTGTTCTGGGCTCACGTGGCTGTTTCCCACATTTCACTGAGTTGTGGTCTACGTGGTAACCCTTCAGACGTGAAGGCTTGTTCCCGCCACATCTCTCCTGTGACAGAGTGCCAGCTGCCAGCCGCCTGACGTCTCACAGCGTCATTAACTTTTCATCTACGTGCCCACGATTTATTCCGTTCCACCTGGCAGTGTATATTCAACATGCGTTTCTCTTTGGGAAACGAAACTCATTTGTAAAACAAGCAGGTCAAGGTGTGCGCACCGCGCAGGGAGCTCAGTGTCCTGTCACTGATTCTGGTCCCCGTTTCAGAAGCTCGCCCAGCAACCAGTCGTCCTCCAGCGACCCTGGACCCGGCGGGAGTGGGCCCTGGCGACCGCAAGTGGGCTACGACGGGTACGCTCGCCCCACCCTCTGGGCCTGGGAGGGCCGCTTCGGGGTCCGTGCCAGCTGTATGAGGCCAACAGGGGATACAGAGGTGTCACGCGGGCTTCCCATGAGTCTGTGCAGAAGGCTCATTGTTTCCATCTAGGTAGCTGGCGCTCATCTGTCTGCACTCCAGGCTTGTCTGCTTTTTCTTTGGATGTGGAAAGCCTTGGAGCATGTAAACATGAAGGGCTTGGGGACTCTGTGGGCAGGGCCCCTGGGGGCGTCCCCTCACTTAAATTGCTGATGAAGAATATGTTCAGCCTCTCTTGAAAGTGCTTTTTCTCTGAGACAGAGCCCAGAGTCAGAGGAGGCCAGTTTAGCTTCAGCAGCTCTTTCTGCCTCCTGGCAGAGAAGGGCAGAAGGCCGCCCCCGACGTGGGCTGCAGACCAGCCCTTGTAGTGTGCATTCACCTGGTGTCCAGGTGCCAGCAGGTCAGGTGGAGCCCGAGTATGCCTGGGGACATGGAGACGCTGAGCTGACTGATGCTCTCACTCGGGGAGACAGTTCCACTCCTGGGGGAAGACGAAGAGGGAGGCGAGGCCGTGTGCTCCCCATGCAATGGTGGGCCGCTCCTCTGGCGTTGTGCCCGGGCTGCTTGCTATGGAAGGAGCTGGATGCAGAAGGAGCTGGGTGCGGGGATTTGTAGGGGAGAATGGCCAGGTCAGACAGGCAAGGGTTCTGTTACCAGAGGGAAGTATCTCCCGGAGCCCTCTTTCCCACCAGTCCAGGCTCAAAAGTCGATATTTTCAGTCTGAGCTACAGGCCCCTTTCCTTAAATAATAGATGGAGTTTGTTTGTTTGTTTGTTTGTTTTTTAAGATTTTATTTATTTATTTTCAGAAAGAGGAGAAGGGAGGGAGAAAGAACAATGTATGGTTGCCTCTCACATGGCCCTCACTGGGGACCTGGCCCGCAACTCAGGCATGTGCCCCGACTGGGAATCGAACTGGGACCCTCTGGTTCCCAGCCCGCGCTCAATCCACTGAGCTACACCAGCCGGGCTAGATGGAGTTCTTAAAAGTTGTACAGATAGAGTTTTCTCACTGGAGTTGCATATTGAAAGCACAGGGGAGTTTTTTGTATCAATGGAGAAACCATTCCTGGCTTTTTCTGCAAACCAGGATCTGTAGCTGGCATCCTATCAATGAGAATGACTTTATCATCAAGTTTTCTGAGATTTATTTCTTTTGTAAATGTATATTGTCCTATTTTGGGCTTTCATAAAATAAAGTCCACCTAGAGGAAGTCTAGAGCCCAATCAATCTTAGTTTCTTTTCTTATAAAATGTAACATACAGGCCCTGGCTGGCGTAGCTCAGTGGATTGAGCGCGGGCTGGGAACCAGACGGTCCCGGTTCGATTCCCAGTCAGGGCACATGCCTGGGTTGCAGGCCAGGTCCCCAGTGAGGACCATGTGAGAGGCAACCATACATTGCTGTTTCTCTCCCTCTCTTTCTCCCTCCCTTCCCCTCTCTCTAAAAATAAATAAATAAAATCTTTAAAAAAAAGAGTAACATACAGAAGTATCCGTGACATGTATTCTGGGCACAAGAAAAATGAAAGCAGTGATCTCCTTTCTAGCTTTCTGGGGACAAGAGTCCTTTTACCTGCTGGTGTTCGTGTCCCTTCATCTGTGAAGGACTGTCATCCAAGTCCCCCGCTGACCCCAGGGGAGACTAGAGCCCGGTTCCAGATGCTCGAATCCCCTCTGGCAGGGCTAGGTGGGCAGACCTTCACATTTGCCGCAGATCCCTTCTCGTTAGGGGCCTTCCTAGGGGTGCCAGTGTGGGAGCCCGCTCCCTGGGACGTGCCGGCAGGACAGCAGTGGTGGCCAGGGTCAGCTCTGTCTTCTTTCCAGGTGCCAGTCTCCCCTGCTGCTCGAGCACCAGGGCCCAGGCCCTCTGGAGTGTGACGGGGCGAGGGAGCGGGAGGACGCCGCCGACGGGAGCAGACACCCAGGTAGCACGGGGCCCTGCGAGCAGCCCCCCTCCCTGCAGCCGCCCTCCTGCTCCCTCCCCTGCCCCATCATGCCCTCGTTCGGTGCACGTTTGGGGTGTGCCATTGTGTCGTGTGTCAGCCTGTCCCTGGGAGCCATCGGGGACACGGGCACACTGGTGGAGGTCCTGTGGAAATGGACCATTATCACCTCAATGGGGGGGGGTCCTACCTGCTCCTATGCAGACCCACTGGTAAGACCAGAAAGCCCTAGGACCTCGACCCTATTCATTTTCACCAAGCTGTTTGTTCGGCTCCCGTGTTCCTTTGCTCTTGGCTATCACTAGAAATTACATACTCTTCCCTCTGTGTGTGGCAGAAACCAAGTGGCACGGCCCGCCCTCCAAAGTCCTGAGTTCCTACAAGGAGAGAGGCCTGCAGAAGGATGGAACGTGCAAAGATTCCCCCAATAAGCTTTCTCACGTAAGTCCTGTCGTCCTGAGCGGGTTGCCGTGCAGCCGTTCTGATGCCTCGTTAGCTGTATTGCCAGGGCACACCGTGGCATGACCTTGAACCTGGCAGGTCACTTAGAGCTGAGGCAGAACAGTGAACAAATAGAAAGTCAAGAACTTTTCTCTCCTTGATTTATGAAGAACCTCAGAGAAAGGTCATAGAATGAACTGCTGAAAAGCCGCGAGGCCTTTGCCCCAAACCCAGCTCTGACAGTTACTAATTCATGTTCCTGTTGCAGTCTGGTTGGGATCATTCTGCCCGTAGCGGGTCAGTTAATGTGCACGCACAGCCACCGATGGGCCACGACAGCAGCACAAGTGACTCGCAGGGGCGAGGTGTGTGTGCGCACTCCTCGCCATAGCCCTGAGAGTGAGTCTACAGGCAGCCAGCTCAGGGAAACAAACGACGGCATTAAATGTGAAAACGTGGACTGTCAGTTGTTGCCAAGTAAGGCCAGCCTTTTAAAGTGGCTTATTTTTGTAACTGTGCAGGTGAGGAAATGCTGTCAGCGCCTGGGTGGAGTGCGCCGTGCCTCTTGGCGCACACATGTGACAGTCCCCACTCCTTGTGCCTGGGCCCCGTCGGAGTCAGCTTCACAGCATCTGTTTAATCCCATGTGTACAGCTCCCTTAGGGCCGCGGGCTGGAGCACATCGGTGTGTGATAAAGGGGTCGGGGGTCTGCTTCGGGATCAGATAGCGCTGGATGAAAGAAGGCTCAGGGCCCAGCTGGTTCCACAGCCTTTGCTGATGCTCCAGGGCTTGTTCGTGTCCCCAGGCTGTGCCGAGGGCCTGGGCGAGCGCCTCAGTCAGGCGGGGACAGGTACTCTGTCCTCTGCAGATTTTGTCTCCCGGGGACCCCAGAGCCCCCTTATTTCCTCTGCAGAGAGCCCACCTCCGTAGCTCAGGGCCTCGGGCACCTGCTCGTGCCTCTGCGGGGGTGGTTTCAGGGAGTACGCCATGGGTCATGTGAGCTCCGCATCCCAGCACAGAGAGGGGCTCTGGACAGCAGCACCCTCCCCCTGCGGCTCAACCCAGCTCTCCCGCCCGACCCAGGCTGGCACTGTAGTTTGTCATCAAAGCATTTTCTGGAGAAAAGGCTGCTCTCCTTTTATTAATTTTCCATGTGCTGTCCCAGTTTATTCGCCCGTGTTGGTTATTTTCTGGTCAGTGACACCGTGGCAGTCCTTCCAGGCTTCCTGCACAAACAATGAGCAGAGACTTGAAAAGATTCCCGTTTAACGTAAGGTGAACTGTGGGAGGAATCGGGGATCAGAGACCAGGCTGTTTTCCCTTCGGTCAGCTCTATCGTTGGCTCACTTTGAGGAGCGAGTAGAGAGGGTTGCGGTGAGCTTGCCTAGTCGGCAGCTCTGTGAGTCGGTGAGCAGTCTTCATAAAGGAGCAAAGCACGGGCTCACCTCGGACACGGCAGCTTCAGTTCCGGTCACGGCAGTGACGTGGGTGTCAGTGCAGCGAGTCACACCCATCTGTGGTTTCCTAGTGCGTGTCAAAGTTATGTTTGCACTTTACTGCAGTCTGGTAAGTGTGCAATGGCATTATATCCAAAAAGAAAAACAAACAGTGTACATACTTTCTTTAAAATATACTTCATTGCTAAGGAATGCTGTCCGTCATCGGAGCCTGCTGGCAGGACGGCGCTGTCGGATGAGCTGGGCGCAGGCTGCACAGCCCTGCGTTTGCAGAAATGCAGTATCTGTAGTGCCGGGGAGTGAGACACGTGTGCACGGCCTCGGCTGAGCCCCGTCTCTCTGCCCCCAGATCGGGGATAAAAGCTGCTCCAGCCACTCCAGCAGCAACACGCTGTCCAGCAACACCTCCAGCAACAGCGATGACAAGCACTTCGGGTCAGGGGACCTGATGGACCCGGAACTGCTGGGGCTGACCTACCTGAAAGGGGCGTCCACGGACAGCGGCATCGACACGGCCCCCTGCATGGCCCCCGCGGGCCTGGGCCCCGTGCACTTGGCCAGCAGCAGGTCCTTGATCCACAGCCGCGCCGAGCAGTGGGCCGACTCCGCCGACATCTCGGGGCCCGAGGACGAGCAGGCGAAGATGTACGCCGTCCATGGCTACGCCCCTGCCGGCTGTGCCAGCGGCGCTGCTGGCGGCAGCATGGGTGACCTCAGCGAGATCTCCTCTCACTCCAGGTGAGTGTTTTGGCTCTGCTGACCAGCACCTGCTGAGGCCACAGGGCCCCCTGGGTCTCGTCGCCTGCGGGTGGGATGGGGCCTGAGATAGGAACTGTATGCGGGTGAGATGCGATGTCACCTGTTTGCTCAACTGTCTACCTACTTGTTTGTGATTTTATTTTCCTCTCTCTCATTTTGAGAGAAAATGAAATGGAGATATTACTTGCTCTGGTCAGGCTTCTTACCTGTCTCCCCCAGTTCAGTCTGTTGTCCCTGATTTTTAGAAGCCGTGGCCAGCTAAACAGTACTCAGGGTGCAGTGAGCAGTCATTAGGGAGAAGGTAGGGGTGGCCTCTGCGTGGTCTGTGCATCGCCCTTGAGAGGAGGCCTGTGCCGATTGGTTCTCCGTTCCCAAGGCCCCTGACAAGAAGGAAGCCCTGCGGTCTTCTGTATAACAGTGCACGTCTGGACTCATCCGCAGTCCAACTTTTAAAAAGCGAAGACCAGCTAAACATAAAGGAATGACGTTCTCACTGTAGCTGTATAACATTTAGTGATGAGTAGGGTTGAGCTATTTGACATGTGTTTGTACAGTGGTTTTAAAACTTACAATTTGTGATTCCTGCCTTCAAAGACTAGGCAAAGAAGTACATATCCAGGCTCGGCTGTGGACAGACTGTAGCCGCTGCCCGCCAGCCAGCACCGGCCTGCCCTCCTGTCCACAGTCTTTCCTGATGCGGCCCGGCGCCCCTCCCCGATTTTCCCAGCATGTGTCTCAGTGCTGGAGGACAGGCAGCTGAGCCGATCTAGGGGTGTCCCCCAGGGCCCCCACTGTGGGCGGTGCTTTGGCAGAGGTCGCATGCGGGCCTGTGCTCCCCAGCTTTCCCTTCCACACGGTGTCTTAGGATCATTTGGGTCATTCAAGGGCATTTAAGTTACGAGGTAAAGAAAAGTCCACCCTGATTGGTTCTCACTACAGAGGTAGTATTTTGGCTCACGTAACTGATAGGGGGTCCAGAACTGTCGAGGTTCTGCTTGACCCGGAAGCCCAGATAATGTCACCCAAAACCAGGTGCCTCCATCCCTAGGTTGCGTGGCCTAGCCCCTGAAATCTTGGCACTCCCCTCTTGGTTGGAAATGGCTCTGTCACCTGCAGGCCTCCTGTGCGCATGCTCCTCCATTGCAGGCAGAAAATGTGGGTCTTCCCTAGTCTCTGCAGAAGCCCCGCCCCCCAGCATCTTCTCACACATCCCTGGCTGTGTGCACTGTGCTTTGGGGTACCTCCGTTCCAGGCCAGCAGGGCCGTCTGCTGTGGCCAGAGGGTTAATTTCGCCAGACCGTGCTGCTGAAGAAAGCCGCTGCCCCAGAGGACAGGAGAAGGGGGCACGAAGGTGGGGCGGGGTGGAGAAGAAGGGGGCCTAGGAGATCGAGACCATTTTCCAAATAGACACCCCTCCTCCTTCTCAGTTCTCTTTAATGGTATGATTCAACATGCGTTTAGTAATAAGTAACTAAAATAGTACATGAGTATTAATACTGACTTTGGTTACCCGATCCGTTTCTATCTTAATTTCAGGGACAGTAGGAAGTTGGCCATATCACAGAAACCCTCTTGGGATTTTATGACTTTCTAATAATGTCTTGCTCAGAGTTGAGAAAACTTATAAAGCTGCTGATTTCATGAGGCCTTGTTAGACAGATGTAACTTGGTATTAATTACTATTAAGGAAAGTTTCTGTGGAAACTGCTCTCAGAGCATGTTTGTTTATACATAGAGGTAGGGATACTTAGAGCGATTTAAAATAGGTTTTCTTGAATACCTTAACCATTCATGAACTCAGGAGTTCAGACTGTTAGAAAGGATATGAAAGTGCTAGACAGAGTTCCTGATTGATCTTAGTCTTTCCACCTCTTTAAATGGAATCTCTGCACAGCTGTTGCGGACGTGACATGGGCTGAGTGAGTGGGTCCTTCACCACCTGCCTGTCTTTTTCTTGCAGTTCGTAGTTTAACTTGCGTTCTAGGTTTTCGTATGAAATTGAATCTTTTGAATACTTCCTTTTGTCTGCCCCCTACCTATGCGGGAAGGCTAGAGAATTTTAAATGAACTTTAAACACTTAAATGTTTTTAAGTATTAAACATATTAACATTTTGCATTTAAAATATGTGTATTGAGATAAAAGGAGCTTTGCTCCTCAGAGTACCAGGGACCAGCCTGGCAAAATGGAACTGAGATTCTGTGAATTTTGAGCGCCAGGGCCAGGCTGGGGGGCATGTGTGTCCCAGAGGGTGACCGTCGTCAGCCCCTTGTTTCATTTGGTGTCGCAATTCAGACTGGTGCATGGTCCCCTCGGAGCAGAGACCCACTGCTCCAGGTCTGGGTTATGCCTGGCGTGGCCGCGCAGAAGAGCAGAGTTACCACTTTCAGGGTGGACATCAGTGCTGACACCTGACCCAGTGACCTCAACCCCGAGCACCCTGTATCCCCGGCCCAGGCTTTAGTCTCCTCTTAGCACGCAGCCTGCCTCAAGTCACGTGAGCTTGCGGTGCCGCTTGCACAAGGTGGGCAGCGAGTGTTCAGGGGAAGGAACTAGCAGAGGAGCGCTGGTGAACTTGTGCCCGGACAGCTGGGCAGTGGGAGGCCCGCGGGAGCAGCTGCTCCCAGTGCCCAGTGCCCAAGCCCAGAGCGATGCGCCCCATCTTCTTAGTCCTCTAACTCTGGCCCCCACACTGCCTCCCCTCTCCAGCCCAGCACCCACACTCAGTCCCAACAGCCATCCAGGAAGGAACAGGTCGGCCATTGTGGTGTGACCCCAGGACCGCACTGAGGAAGGGGGACTTAAAACCTTTGGGACAGTTTCAGGGTGGGGCGTGTGGGAATCATCCATTCAGTAAAACAAGCATATGCCTGGCTTACTTCTTCTACTGTTTAGTTCTTTTAATTCAGAAAATCCATGCTTTTCTTGCTGCAAGACCAAGACATGTAGATAAGAGCTCAGGACACAAAGCGGTATTCACATTAGCCTCACCAAGGCTTGGCAAAGTGAAATAAATCAACTGCAGGGGGAAAAAAGAAAAGGAATTCATGTTCTAGGTCCTTCTGCAGACAACTCATGTGATGATCTGTGTTTCGTCACTGTTCCTGTCATTGTGCCCTTTCCTTAGTACAAATGACGGGAACTTGGCAGTGAAACTCCAAAGTAAGGTCTTTAGAAGGAAGGGATTCGCAGAAGGCTAATTGCCGCCATCTAGAATGTTTACCAGCATCAGAGAAAAATTTTACAATGGTCCTGCTGCTGCTAAACCCACATTTTTGCCGTATTGCTCATCAAATGGAGTCAATTTGTTCTTACAGTTCAACTTTAAAATACTTTACTATTGGGGGTAAAGATTTTTAATCAACTCTGAGTTACAAAAGCATCATTTATAAAAACAAATGGAAAATACATAGGATTTATGACCATGCTTCCATTATTCACAACACATTCTCTGAATAGGCTCGATTTGGTCACTTCAGGGGGGAAATGTGAGTAGCTTATGCAGCATATTAACCAGACCAGACCCCGGGCTCCCCAGACTTGCCGTGACCTTGGGACCGTCTCAGGGATAACAGAGCCTTTAAG
Organism: Micronycteris hirsuta; assembly: GCA_004026765.1. Lineage (NCBI taxonomy): Eukaryota > Metazoa > Chordata > Mammalia > Chiroptera > Phyllostomidae > Micronycteris > Micronycteris hirsuta. Next base: position 95,754 of record PVJI01001345.1, read on the forward strand.
AGGCATGTGGCCATGGTGGCTAAGGCAACGCTCAGCTCTCCGTTGGTCCACATGGCGGGACTGAAGCCATAGCATTACGGGGACAATTCAGAAATTAGAACATGGGCTGCATGTTAGACAGTAACCCTGCCCTGATGCCCGGTTTCTGAGGTTGCTCGTCACACTGTCCCTGTGTTGTCTCCCACTAGGAGATAGGTACTGAAACGTGGGAGCGTGACGCCGTGAGGTTTGCAGGGGCACATGTGGGGACAGGGATAGCGCAGGCGCAGCAGAGTAGTAACACGTAGTGAGTCTGGAGGAAGGGAACGTGGGTGTTATTGGCTGTTTTGATACCTTTTCTGTAGATCTGAAGTTTTTTTAAATAAGAAGGCCAGGGACGAACACGTGTGACTGCAGAGTCCATGGCCTAGACACGGAGTTCTCCTGTAGGAGTTTCCCAGCCGATGACTCCGTTAAGATCAGCGGTCCTCTCAGCATCATTACCTGTTCCCAGGTGCACATGCGCAGGAGTTTATGCAGGGTGGACACTTGGGGGGGTTGCTGGGTCAGACGCTGCACAGGTGTAAGCCTTCACAGGTAATGCCCAGGCGGCTTTCCAACTGTCACGCACTGTCCACTCCATCAGCAGTAGGAGGGGACCCGTTGCTCCAGGTCTTGGCAGAGACTGGGCATTCTTCCCCAGACATTCCCATTTTTGCCAGCCCGGTGAATGTGCTGTGATCTTCTCAGCTTGCTCTGGCATTTCCCTGGCGACAGCTGTGGTTGAGGACCTTCCCTTATGTTTATTCACCACGTGACTTCCTCACTTCTGAAGCACTACGTGCCTTGCCCTTTTTTCTGTTCCCTGTCCCCTGCCCCAGACACATGGCTTGCCCTTGCGCATCCTCAGCCCGTGGAGTGAGGCGCTCTGATATGGCGCATGCGGAGCGACGCGTCTCTGCCTCCCGAGGCCCAGCTTTTCTCACAGAGGACAGGAGCAAAGCGTGTGGCTGTGAGTTTGGCGACACGCCGGTACCGCTGAGCTCTGATCGTGCTGCAGCTTTGTCTGTTTCTCTCCTCAGCGGCTCGCACCATTCGGGAAGCCCTTCGGCCCACTGTCCCAAAGCCACGGGCTCGCTGGACACGTCCGCAGTCTACATCATGTCCCGCAGCAGCGGCCCTCCGGTCCCGGGGTCCATGGCGAAGCCCTACCACAGACAAGGGGCAATGAGCAAGTATGTCATCGGCTGGAAGAAGTCGGAAGGCAGCCCACCGCCTGAGGAGCCCGAAGTGACTGAATGTCAGGGGTAAGGTGGCTAGCTTACCCCGAGTCTTCTCTAGGCAGCCTTGTACCTCTTGGGGACTGAATAAGCAAATGCGTCCCCCCACCAACAGAGTATATTTTATAAAGAAGAATAATCTAGAAACATCGTTGTAAAACTCTTTCAATGTTGGCGTTTATATTTCTCTTTAAAAGTCTTCTCTTTCCTTGTTTTTGTCCATAAAGTGAAAGGAAATCCCTGTTCTTTGTACGCACGGCGGTGCCTGCGAGAGAAGAGGCATGGCAGTGTCCTGCTGACAGTGTCAGCATCCAGTCTGAATAAACAAGGTCAAGGACGATCTGAATTCCCACAGAGTCTGTGTGCGTTTCTTAAAGCTGATGTTTCCGCAGCATCCATAAACAAAAAGTGCCTTATCCAGCTTCATCATGACTGGGTTCCCTTTCAGTGGTTAGGGTTAGTGGGGGCAGGTGGAGGGGGTTATCCGTTTGAAAAAAGAGAAGACCCAAAACACCGATAACGTATTTCATGACGTTGTGAAAACTGTGCTGACAACATGCATTTCAAGTTGCAGAGCGAGGCTGGCCAGTTCTGGTTGGCGGTTGGTTTGCTCGCTTGTTAAAGGGCGGCCTTGAAACGAAGCCTGGGTGCCCCGAAGGATGAGGCCCGGCTGACGGCGCCACCGGGCGTGGGGGCCGGGGCTGCCGCCACTGCAGAGAGCTCATCTAGGTCTGACCTTGGTCGATGGACCAGTGTCACTTTGTTTCCCTTTAAAGGTGCTCTTCTTCATAAAGTACGGCCAGCGTTGATACTGCCTTTGAAATTGAGAATCATTTTAGGGGTAAAATTGAACCTGGAATCTTTTAGTAAAAAACAAACAAACGAAAAAAAAACCTATTAGGTCAAGAATTACAAATAAGTTTTTTAAGAAAGAAATTTTATAGTAACAACTCCACTTTTTTTTTTTTAAGATTTTATTTTATTTTATTTTTTAGAGAGAGGGGAAGGGAGAGAGAAAGAAAGGAAGAGAAACAGCAATGTGTGGTTGCCTCTCACATGGCCCTCACTGGGGACCTGGCCTACAACCCAGTCATGTGCCCTGACTGGGAATCGAACTGGGACCCTTTGGTTCCCAGCCCGCGCTCAATCCACTGAGCTACACCAGCCAGGGCGTAACAACTCCACTTTTTAAGACATCAGTGCAGATGTTCTAGTGATGACATTGGCATTTCTGCCTAATAGAGTCTTCTGCATGCTTCCTAGACATTCATCCCAAGCCTTTTAAGTTCTGCGAAATGTTTGTGAAAGCGTTTTGCACGTTGGCGCCGGCCCTGGGCTCCCCTGCAGCGTCAGCAGTGCGGGCAGCAGCCCCTGTGGCCACTTCCCCGTGAGCCCATGTTGACGACCCAGCTCTCGGCTCTCAGCGAGAGAGGCGGCGTCAGGAACACTGCGAGGAGGGTGCATTGCTAGGTGGCAGAGCAGTCATTTCCCGGCCACCCAGGAAAGTCCTGTTGGGATTCGAACCCGGGCCTCCCGGCCTCAGGCCAGGCCCAGGCCTCGTCCAGCCGAGGGAAGTGCTTCTAAAACAAGAAGACACAAGCGATGCCTATAACCCCTGCAGTCATACCGGACTGCGCCGGCGAGGTCTGGAATCTTGTCAGCACCGTTTTGCCAAACCACTGGAGTAGATGCTTAGAGAGAGGTCAGCCACGGCGAGTGTCTGCACCACGGTGAGTGGTAGAATACTGCCGTCTCACTGAACACAAAATAGGGAGTCAGTGTGCTCTCCCGAAGTTTCCCGTCACTCTGAAATCGCCAGATATTTTTAAAATCATTGATTTTCTTCAGTAATATAACCTCCTATTTTAAAATGCAGCTAACAAGAGCTGCACCTTGATTCAGTTAGCCCTGAGGTATGCCTCGGTGCTGTGGCCAGGTCCGTTTCCCACCCCCACCCCCCTCCGGTTTTCATCCCCACCCCCAAAGCCCTTCAAGTCACTGAGACAAGCATAGAGGGTCTCCAGACACGTCCCTGCTTCGTGGTCACCGTCATCGGCGTGGGTCGGACTACACAGGTCCATGTATACGTGGGTTTTCAATGTATTTTCTCTTCCTCGTGATTTTCTTAATAATGTTTTCTTTTTTCTAGCTTATTATAAGAATACAATATATAACACATATAGCATGCAAAATATTTGATACTCCACTGTTTAAGTCCATAGTAGGCTGCCAGTAAAGGTCCGGGGGGTTGACTCCCCAACCCCTGCAGCGTTCCAGGGTCGCCTGCATAAGTAGTAGATTTTTTCCGGGCAGTTACTGAGGGGACCTGGGTTTTTGACTGGATTTCTCCCAAAGCACGCGATGAGGGCCACTCGTGTGCACCCCCCAGCGCCATGTCTGCTCGGAAGCCCGCTGCAGCTCACCTCCGTGCGGCTCCCTCCGCGGCTTTGGGCAGAGCTGCCAGGCCGTCTGCGGGCCGGCCACGTCGCCAGTCACTTCTAAACATTTTCAGAAGCCACACTTCACAGCCGCTGTCCGCTCACGTTGTCGGCGAGGCTGACCGTGCAGGAAACCCAGCCTGCCTCGGGAACAAAGCAGAAGCCAGGGGCACTTCCAGATTGTTTGTTCTGAGTGGGTCTGAGTTTCTTATTCTGCTGATCTCCCAGGGAGCTGTCGCTCCCGGGTCAGGATGGCCTTGCTTCTGAACCAGAGTCCCCTCAGTGACACACAACAGCTTCACACAGGTCCCCACCCTGCCACCAGCCGCCCTGGGCCTGGGTTTCTGCAGCCTGTGCCGCAGGTTACGTGGCCAGCATGCGCCCGGCCGGCCGGCCCTGTTCAGCCCGTCGGGTGGCTCAGACCACGTTCATAGGGCGCCCCCTTGAAAAGCGACTCCCCAGTTTTCCCCCTGGAAGAGAGCTGAAAACAGAAAGTCAGCTAGACTGCCTTTTGTTGTCCATGAATACATTTTTATATGCTGATAATTAAGGGAGACAGCTGCTTTATTTATCCAAATAGCTTTGCGAAATTGCCAATAATAAAACATGCTTGGCACACGCCTGAATCGATTACTCTTAAATTCCAGGCTCCCTTGGGGGCCTTTCTGCCTTCCCTGAGACACGGGGTGTGGCTGTCCCACATTTCTAGGAAGCACAGGGGTTCCCTCAAAAGAGCAGGGTAATCTGATGACTTATTGAAATGGCTTTTTCTGACACAGATAGGAAAGGAGAAGCACAGCCTCACGTTAAAAACTGGCTGTGTTTTTCCTCACTGGGGACTTTTGGGGGAATCTGATGTGTTTCTGAATTACTCAGAAATCTCACTTTGCAGTCGGGCTCATCCCACAAACAGACGTGGGCATGGGGAGTGAATGCCGCAGAAGAGAACGGGTTTAGCCGCTGAGACTTGGGTGTAGCTGCGTGTGCAGTCGTTGGGGCTGGTCGGGATGGGCCGGCCCCTCCTCCTCACCTCCCTTCCGCTTTGCTCCCGCAGGCTGTACGGAGAGATGGAGCTTCTGTCCTCAGCAGCTCAGCATCAGACAGTGGTGGGGGATGCTGTCTCAGACGCTCAGCATGTCCTGTCAAAAGAAGACTTTGTGAAATTAATGCTTCCTGACAGCCCGTTAGCAGAGGAGGGCAGAAGAAAGGTGAGTGGCTTCTGTGGGGTTTTGAAGTTTCTAGAAACAGTAAAGGAAACTCTACATTAGAGACTTGAGGGTGCCCAGAGCACCTCCGCATGAGCACCGGTCCCTCGAGATCCTACCAACAGCTCTGGGCACAGCGGGCCCTTGTTGGAATCAGGCTGTCAGTAAGCACAGTGAGCCTGGGAGGTTAGGAAGGGCAGCGTCTAGCGTGGACAGAGGAGGCTAGAGTCTGAGGGTCCCGGCCTCCTGTCCCGGCTCCAACGACGATCAGCCACATGACTCCGCCAGGGCCTGGGCCTCTCGCCCGGTGTCCTCCTCTGTACAAAGGGTGGGATCCTCAGGGTACTGCAGGACTGCAGGAAAGGTAAGAACTGACGTGGGCAGACCTCCCATGGTACCTGGACATAACAGGTGATAAGAAGTAGTAGCTGTGAACATGCACACCCCCTGACTTTTGCTCCAAGAGCTCCACCCTCTGCTCCAGGCTCTTAGATCTAATCCTGTTCCCGAAGGGGCGGCAGTTCGCTGTATCGCCTGCCGAGCATCCTTCAGCGGATGGAACTCGGACCCGCCCGTGCCGGATAAAGCTGCACAGCAATCCCAGGGAAGGCGCACGTCAGTGTAGTAAGCCAACCTCGTGTCCAGGACACACCTTCATTCACAAGGCCACAGTCTCTGGCTGACGTTAGTTTTAGTTTTATTATTATCACAGTCTCTTCAACACTTGGTTAAATATCACAGCGTATTAAAAAGGACTTACAGGTCATTTAGCCCAATTTCCTCTTTTTGCAAGTAACTGAGGCCCTAAATGGTGGAGGGTGAAGTTTACAGACAACATTCGGTGGAATCCACATCTTCTCCCTTCTCACCCAGCATTCTGTCTTGTGCAAAGAAAAAAGAAAAAAAAAACGCCAGCATTACCACATCAACTGGGGTTGGGGTGAACACCGAGTCCCAGGTTTCTGCTTCCCCTGTAATAAAATAATACTGCAATTAACCTAATTGTGTTTCAGAGTTACACTCTAATTAGACACCACCTCAAAGCCGCTTTAATCTGCTAGGCCTGTAATCTTGTGCTGAGGCACCTGCTGGTCCTGTGAAGGGGGGGTCCCCAAAGAACTCAGTCCCACCCAACGAGTCTTTTCTTTTTAACTTGTACCAAGTCGCGTATGAGGGCCTGTATGCGGGGACCAGATGCCCATACACAGAGTACAAGTAGCTTTTCTTTTCATAGGAATGAACTTCTGCTTGACACATGTGGGTTTTTTTTTTTCTAAGACAAATCACCCCCTTTTCATGGCGTAAGTTTAACTCTGCAGCCGGCACACACGCCAGCGCCCATTCGTCAGTTGGACACTCGACAGAACAGAGGGAACACACACCACAGAATATGTTTAGCTGTCCCGCGGCATCCACAAGTGTAAATAGTGATTTCTGTGTTTAATGCAAACTTTCTGGCTCTCCCTGCCGTCCCTGTGGGAGGAGTGTGGTTCAGTGTGCAGGAGTAGTTGGAAATTCAGATTCTATGTCATTTTTCTGGAGTTGTTGGCTACTTGCTTCTTCAGTAAGAATCTTCCTCTTTACCAGATACGTGTTTTAATGCACAATCATTTTAACGGTTCCTTTAAATCTGGTTATGATCCATTACAATGATTAAGTTTTCAACAATTGTAGCAGACTTGTGTGAATGATCGACAGTAATATGGGGTTGGCCAAAAACTTTTTTTCCCTTAAGATGGCTTTAGTACCGCTTAGTTGTCTTTAACTTCATTCAAAACAATTTTATTAGATTGTCTGGCGGCAGCTGTCATATCAGCATACATTAAAAAAAAAATCCCCAAAATTGATGAATTTTTGTGGCGCTGTTTTCATACTGAACATGGAAGAAAACACACATTTTCGGCATACTATGCTTTATTATTTCAAGAAAGGTAAAAAGATGTGTGCAGGGTATGCAGAAGGTGCTGTGAATGATGGAATGTGTCAGAAGGGATTTGCAAAGTGTCGCGCTGGAGATTTCTTGCTGGACAGTGATGCTCCGCAGTCAGGTAGACCAGTTGAAGCTGGTAGCGACCAAATGGGGATATTAATTGAGAACATTCAGCCTTACACCGCAGGAGATAGCTGTCATATTCAAAATATCCTAGCAATGAAGTTATTGGTGAAAATAAAAAATGTCTTTTATTTTACTGAAAAAAAATGAACTTTTTGGCCAACCCAATGTGTTACTTTACTGATTTCATTTTTTTGAACCTATTTGAGGCCTAGGAAGCTACAGTTCAAAATGATTTTTATTACTGTTTAGATTAGATTGAACCTCACACACAGTGGGCTGGTACCGAAATTGCGTAATATTAAAATGGAGTCATTTCCAGTTAAAATCAGGCCAGCTCTCTGTGTGGGTTTGAGGAAGTGTTGCCTGACATGACGGCCTTCTCTCCTTCCAGGGGCGCCAGTGCTCTGAGGGGATGGGGGTTCATTGAACATTCCAGAATCAATAAAGGGGTGCGTGTCTCCTTCGCGGGAACGCTTCCCAGAAGGCCACACGAGGAAAACATTCCAATCCAAAGCATGCACGGAAGGCCTCGTGCCTTTGCCTAGGTGACCCGCGGTCCCCGTGCTGCGTGAACCCACGGATTCCGCCACGTCAGTTCCGTGCTTTCCGCTCAGTGATGTCCGTTTTCTCCCCTGTCCCACGTGTTTAAACCCCTAGTTCTCGTTCTACGGGAACCTGTCCCCGCGACGCTCGCTGTACCGCACGCTGTCGGACGAGAGCGTCTGCAGCACCCGGCGGGGCTCCTCCTTCGGCAGCTCCCGCAGCTCCGTTCTCGACCAGGCGCTGCCCAACGACATCCTGTTCAGCAGTACGCCGCCCCACCGCAGCACCCTGCCCCCCCGGACGCACCCCGCGCCCAGCATGGCCGGCCTGCGCAGTGAGTGCGGGGGGGCCCTGGGACGGTCTCCTGGGGAGGTTTGGGGAGGGGGTATTTTTGAAACTCTATATACCATTTGCTGGTGTGTTTCCTTTCTTTATTTAAAAAAGTATGATGAAAGCCCCAGAGTAGACATTTTTTAAAAGTTAGCACTACAACTAATTTTGCAGAAGATCAGAAAACAGGTATTAAACATTTTTACCAAGTAAAGTAGTGAACTTTGTGCCATATCTCAGCTATTACATAGAGAATAAAATATCTAAAACCTGATTTTATAAAGGAAAAATGGTGGTACTTGGGGCAGGGGCAGATTTTCTGTGGGCAGCAAGCAGGGAGGAAGGTGTGGTTTTCTCTCCTTCTGTTTCTGTCTTCTGAACCTTCAGTGCCTGGCGGCGTGCCGGGGCCGGGGGCGGGGGGGTTGTCAGGAGACCGTGGTCGTCCATGCAGCTCTGCACGCCAGCGGGGGTCTGACCTTGTGCTCCTCACTTAGGTTCTGCATCTGCTTAACTCCAGTTTGCTGGTTACAGGCTGACTGGATGCTTTCTGGATGGTGGTCCTTAAAATCCTAAAACCTTTGATTTTTTTACCTAATGTCAGTTACTTATTAACAGTCATTGTTGAATGGTTTTTATTACATCAGCTTTATATTCTTTTTTCATAGTTAATTTCTATTGTACTGAAAGAATGGGGAATTCACCAGAAATGCATTCATTGTCAGGTTTTTTTTAAACGTTTCATCATAGAAAGTATTATCTTTAAAATGAACTTGAACTTCACAATGCACATAGAGGTCCCGGGTAAATGAAATAAAAGTTCTAATAATGTTTCTGATATTTAACGTAATTGGAAATGAACCTTCTCATAAAATTCTTAATCTATTTCTTTAAGTGACTTAATATCCTGCCTATTTTAAAGGGTCCATTTGCCTAAATTAAAGAAACCTTTAATCTTCTTCTTGAGAACCAGGTCAGACAGACATATTCTAAAGCCTTAATATAAATGCTTTTCCTTTTTAGTAAATAGGTAACTTTAATGTCCTCTTAAAAGCTTTTGCAAAACCAGTAAAACTCTATTTTCTCACAAATGTTACTGTTTTTACTTCAAATGCTTGAAGTGTGATGTGAAATTTATGGCATTTGTATTATATAAGTCTTACATTCTGCCCTTTATTTGCTTGTGTGAAAGCTATATATCATTTTTTTAGCTTCACTTTTGTTTAACAAGATTTTTTTAAAGTAGTTTTAGATTCACAGCCAAACTGAGCAGACAGCACGGAGTCCCCATACACTCCGTCCACCCACGGGCACAGCCTCCGCCGCATCCACGGCCCCCCCAGAGCAGGACATGCATTAGAATCCACGCGTCTACCTGAGCCATCGTGGTCCCCACAATGAGTCCACAGTCCACAGCAGGGTCCTTCTTGGTGTTTGCATGCCGTGAGTCTGGATAAGTGTGTAATGACCGGGTTGCACCATCATAGTATCGCACAGGGTATTTTTGCTGCCCTGAAGATCCTCGTGTCTCACCTCTTCATGCCTCCCTCCCCCGGAGCCCCTGGCAACCACTGATCCCTTCCGTCTCCATTGTCTTGCTCTTTCCAGAGGGTTATCTAGTTTGAGGCACACAGCATGTAGCTCTTTCTGATTGGCGACTTTCACTTAGTGTTCGTTCCAGGTTCCCCTGTGCCTTTTCATGGCTTGGTGGCTCACTTCTTTTCACACTGGACAGCATTCCGCTGTCTGGGCAGGCCGTGGCTTGTTAACCCAGTTGCCTGCTGGAGGACCACGTGCTCCTTTCGTGCGTTCCCGGGATGAAGGTGCAGCTAGGAAACAGGCAGATACGCCGTTTGCACTTCCCTGTCTGAGTCAAAATTGCCCACTCGCCTGCCATGTTCACTTCTCTAGGAAACGCAGTCAGCGTAAACTTGCCATTCACTCTCCTTCAATGAAACCTTCTGATCTGGCAATGGGACTCCTCCGATTCCTACACGACTTTTACTAACAACTCAAAGAATTCTCTTGGTTTGATGGGTGCAATGACAAAACGTCAGGGAGCTGGAAGTCATTCCTATCGATGTGCCTTCCCCCAGGCTGCCCAGGAGAGGCTCAGCCTCAAGGGTCTGGCTGCCCCCGGGAGAGCTCAGCCTCCCACCCTCACCCGTGTGTGCCTGTGACTTAACAGAGGCCTTAGTCCTGCTTCGCCTTCCGTGGCTTCTGGTCGTCCAGAGGTGGCCCTGTGAGAGGACATCACTCTGAGAGTAGTTGACGGCCTGAAACTGGGGCCCAGAAAGTTCAAGTGTACATGCAGACGCCCAGTGGGTGTCTGTGCATGAGGACAAGGAACATTCGGGGTGCCCAGTGGCTTCTCTCAGTTCCTCCGAGACTTGGCTGTCCCTCCTAACTTGGACTGCAGGTTAGAATCTGCCCTCACTGGGTGGTTCAGGAGCTATATAGCTGAGCCAGGCAAAACACTCAAAGGCACACGTATTCCTCTTTTCGACTTTAAAACTCGCTCATTCCTAAGAAGCATCTGACCTCCAAAGAGAGACCCTTTCAGTAGTACAGGCTCGCTCCGATCTCGTTCCCAGCTGGGAGTAAGGAGAGCACGGGGGGGGCGGGGCCGCCTGTCTCCGGGGAATGGGGAGCCTCGTCCTTGCGCCTCTTCCACGTGTAATTACAGTCCCAGGCGTCTGGGTCAGGTATTTTTAGATTTTTAACTGTCCCAGATTAAATGAACCTGTCTCGGAACCTGTGTTCTCAGGAGATCAAGATCTCAATCCAACCTTGGGAGACAGATCTTAACCTGCGTGCTTGGGCTGGGCTTCAGGTCGTGATCCCTGCATATTTTCTGTGGAGTCACAGAAACGGGCCACGTCCTTCTGTCTTCAACTTGGAGGTGTAGGAACACGACCTGGATGAGCAGTTGAAAGCAATTCTGCTGGTTGTGCCTGGCCCTCGGGGCCTTTGCCTCCATTGCTGGTACATTTCAGAGCAAAATTCCTCCAGTGGCCCAGACAGAAAAAGAAATGCAGAGGGGCCCTTTGGACACAGGTTCACAGGCCAGATAACCAGGGACACCGAAAAGCAGCCCATGTCCTCCCTCCCTGGCCCCTGGGTGCCCAGCCTCATTCGGTCACAAGCACTGGCAAGTTCCGTTCACAGCCTGTTCAGAGAATTCCTTATCTTTCATGGAATGGGGATCAGAACTCTCCCAGGAATGGTAGATCTCTTCCTGTGAGGATAGACTAACGAGAATTCTTAAGTTTCAAAGAATAAAAACAGGGTATTAGCTTATGCGTGGTCCCAAATGCTGCAGCTTAGGCCTCAGCACCTCATAAAGGATGCCCCTTGAAGTTAAAGGGGGGTGGAGTTTCAGAATAAATAAAAGAACTTAGTATTTTTCTTGTAACTTGATGCTCACACAAGATGCTGTAGACTCAGGTGCAGGTGCGAGAGGAGCTGCTGACCAGCAGGAGAGGGGCCCTCGCTGTGGAAGGCCCGCGGCCTGTATGACAACAGGAACAGCGGACTCAGTGAAGGTGGTCACTGCGATTGCAGGTGTTGGACAGACAGACAGGAAGCCACAGGATCCGTGTCCTGGGCCCGGGCAGTGGGGCCAGACATTAGCCAGCTCTCAGAGCCGAGAGTCACCGTCTTCTCTGAATTGGCCAGAAGAACAGCGTGGTCTCCTGGGTGCCACTGACTGCCACCTGGGAGAGCTGGGGTTGCAGCTTCGATAGCTACGACCGTGGTGCCTTCTCCCGACCTGTAAACTCAGGAAACAAACCATGAACAGCACCGCAGTGAGCACCACGTGCAGACGAGGCTCCCCGCACGGACCCCACCCAGACCCCAGCAGACCGGCACCGGCAGGGCTCGCCTGCTTGTTGACCAGCTCTTCAAGGGCAGAACTTGTGTCTAGGGTCATTCTGTCCCTGGTGCGAATGTCATCACCCGGTGGTACCTGGAAGATAGCAGATGCTCAGTTAACATGCGGGTGATGCCAGGGGTGCCATTAGTGATACCTAATGTCAGTTAAAGGGATTTTTGGTGGTTTCAAGTCTCAGACCAATAAAAATAAAAAAACAAAGAGAGCCCTGGCTGGTGTAGCTCAGTGGATTAGGCTCAGGCCTGTGAACCAAAGGATCACTGGTTCGATTCCCAGTCAGGGCGCGTGCCTGGGATTTCGGGCTAGGTCCTGGGTAGGGGGTGCGCGAGAGGCAACCACACATTGATGTTTCTCTCCCTCTCTTTCTCCTTCCCTTCCCTTCTAAAAATAAATAATAAAATCTTTTTTAAAAAAGCTACACATTTCAAAAAGAACCAAAAAAAACAAAGAGATGGTAATTATTTTTTCTAATTAAGTGATTGTCCAATCAGTGGGGGGAGGGGAGGGATGTAGGTACTTTTGGTTGTGATAATTCAGAGAAGAATCTCCGCAGCAATTCCTTCAGTTCAGGTGACTGTCACTGCTTCTGAGAGGACAGTAGGTTGAGATCCAACTCTGGGTTCTCGGCGCATTTCTCTCAGACTGCCCTTCCCCAAGCAGCGCCTCATCACTCCCGTCTCAGCGACTGTCACCGCCACAGACAGGCCTTCCCCAAACACACCGTCCGCCTCCTCGGCCCCATCAGCCTGGTCTGTCTGCTTTGGGAGACTCGGCACTGTTTGTGTGCGCTTGTTTATGTGCTGTCCTCTCTTTTCCTGTCACTTGCAGTGTAAGCTTCAGGAGGGCATGGGCCTTGTCTGTCTTACGCACTGCAGCCCCATCAATCACCAGGCATACAGCAGTCATATAATAAATGCGCCAGAGTGAGTGGGTGGCGCTCCAGAGGAAAGGTGCCTTCTATGAGTCGCCGTCCCCAGTCCTGTAGAATCAAATGACCACGAAAGTCTTGGTCACTATGGGAGGGGAGGGCAGTGGGGAGAAAGCGTTCGTAACAAAGAAGAAATATCACAGACTGCTGTCCTCCGTTAAAGCTGGAGGAGGTTAGAACTGGAGCTTGCGAAGCTTCAGCCCTGAGACCTCCCCAGGCCCCCAGGTCCTGGGGGCCACCTGGCATGTGGTCTCCGCGTGGCCCGTGTACAGGCTGTGGTGGAGACCCGTGGAGCTGGCTGACCTGCCCTGTGGTGTGGACAGCTGGGGGTACCGCCCACCCACTCACTCACTCCAGGCATCAGCTCCCTGGCCCCCTGTCACGGGACTTCAGGATGCTCGGGGACAGCCAAAGCCTGGACCTTTAGCCCAAGACTCTCACATCCCCAGCGCCAGTGCTTCTTCAACACAGTGGCAGGGAGGACAAGAGGAGGGGGTTGGGGGTCCAAGGGACATTAGCCTAGCACCCCGTCCTCGGAGTCAGCACGGGCTACTGAGTAGGTTGGTCTGTCCCCTTCATTCTCTCTTGTCCACCTGTCCTCTATTACTTTCCTGTCACCCTGGCCCCATCAGAGGCCCTGGGGCACCGCTCTCTGGTGCTGTGAGCGGGAAGCCCAAAAGCACGCAGAGCGCGCCTCAGGATTGACTCCAGGCTTTGAGACACCCCAAGCTCGGGCTAAGGATCGTGGCTTTACAAAGGCAAAGAAAATCCTCAACTTAGCATTTCTTAGCAAAACCTGATGACAGAGTGCACTTCCTGTAGGAAGATTGATTCACCTGGGTGACTTTCCCTCTTTCACATTTTCCTCTCCAATGATGGCAGGAGACAGGACAGGCAAGGGGCGTGCACCCCAGGGTCGCCCGGCCAGGCCTCTGCCCCTTCCCAGAGCTGCCACACGCTGACCCCATTCCCAAAGAACTCCGTCACAGGGGAGGGACTCAGTGACATAAGTACTTGCCACCTAGTTATGTAATTTCTCTGGACTTAGTGCAGAGGACCTGCCTTAAGCAAAGCAGCCAGTGTGTTGAAGACATGAAGGTCTCAGTGCTCTTCTCTCTCTGCCTGGGGGCTGAGCCTTACACTTCTGGTGAATGGCCAGGACCTGGGGGGATTGGGGTGGGGGCGTTCAGCACAGCCTCTGCTCAGCGTGTGCCTCCAAGGGTTTCAGAGACTGAGCTACCTGTTCCCTGTCCCAGCTCCCCTTGAGCTTTGCCACTTCCACACAGCCCCCGGCCGCCCCTCGGCCAGAACAGAGCCCACCCCCACAGAACAGGTGGGAATGGTGGTTATTTCCAAGATGAACTCGGCATGTGGAGGGGGTGGCGGGAGTGGCCAAGTGCGCCGACAAAATGCCTGTGATCAGGTTCCCTTCCAAGTGGACGTTGGGACTAGGTTGGGGGACTGTCCCCATCTTCAATGTGCAGCGTCACCAAGAGAGTATCTGGCTGAGCTGCAGCTGCTGGAGGTGGTTCGGGGCTGCATGTGCCCAGTGGGCTCTCAGTGTTCTTCACGGCCACTGCCAAGCACTCTCTCCTAGTCCAGATGCCAGCATTTCCCAGTGACCCGAGAGGGTGTGGAACAGAAATTACAGGTGCATTTAGTTAATTATGTCCCTTACGTGATTGCGGGCTCAGACAGCCAGGTGGTCATTATTTTGATTGTGCTAATTAGTCAGACGTGCTCACATGCAGCTGCATGCCGCTCCTTGGGCAGGTTGAGAAAAGGCAGGTTAGAGAAGCCCAGCGAGAGCCTTTAGAAAATGCGTCCCCAGATGCACGTGCTCTGAACCAGCGTTCGTGAGTAACACACGAGGCGCTGGGATGAGAGCTGAGAGAGAAGCAGCAGCGTCCGCGGCCTGTGCGTACAGACTAAGGACGGCTGTGCAACAGCCGGTGTAGGACGGGACAGGCGTGTGGTGCCACCCGGGACAGGGCCACTTCAATGAGCCACAGCACACAGAATGTCCCTCTTTCTCGCCCGTTCCTGATGGCAACTAAGTTAGTCTGCCTGTGTTTTTACACTAAGTCGACCTTCCAGGCACCTCGATTTGGGCTGATCAGCTTAGATCACTGTCCTTCAGGATGCTCTTTAAACTTCCTGGTTAAAGGGACATTGTGTCAAACCCTCCGTGCATTAAGAGCATGCAACACTCTAAAAGCGGGGCGGTCACCCTGAGGAAATCGGGCACGGTCCCGGTTAGTGAGATGGGGTGGGGGCCCGTCTGTGCGGAGGCGCGGTTGCTCCCTCTCCCGTGCTTCCTTGGCTGACACTGAGTGAGTCTGCTGGTCACGACTTTGTGCAAACCCCTGATTTTCTGGCTGTCTCCTTTGGGTAACGACAGCGTAGTCTCCTGGGGTGCGAGGGGCAGAGACCTCTTACAGGAAGGTCCCTGGGCCCCTGAAGGGACCTGCCAGCGCCCCGTGCTACACCCACTGACTCTGGCTTTGTTTCATTCAGATGAGTTCTGGTTCTCCGATGGCTCCCTATCAGACAAGTCCAAGTGCGCAGACCCTGGCCTGATGCCCCTCCCGGACACGGGCACGGGGCTGGACTGGTCCCACCTCGTGGACGCGGCTCGGGCGTTTGAAGGTAAAGACACAACGTGGCCTCTGGGCGGGGGAGGCACCTTGGGTCGCCTAGGTCAACGTGTTGGACGCTTTCACATCTTTGAGGAAGAAAACGAGCAGGAAAGGCTTGAGCTGTGACGAGGACACTTCTCGGGGAGACCCGGCCACTTAGTGAGATGGGCAGAGGATCCAAACCTGAATTCCAGTTCAGGGACCAGCTGCGACTGGGGCAGGTTCCTTTTCCTCTCTGACCCCCATTTTCTTACCTCAAACGTAGAGGTGAATATTTAGGGTGCCACTTACATCTCTCCTCCCAGTGAAGTGAGGTGACAGAGGAGGGGAGGCCTTTCAGAGGTCGAAGCTCCTGGAGCAGCTGACTGAGCGGGGCTGGGGCGAGTGGCTTGATGTGGACACAGCTTCCGGCCTCCTCTGCTTGACCCGAGCAGCCTCCACATCTGGACCTCAGCCTCCTCCTCTGACTGGATGTAAAAGGTTGAAGTGGCTCATTTTTCCAGCTCACAGATAAAGGCAGACAGACAAGGGCTACTTGCTTCCCCTACAGCCCTGGGCCTCACATGTGGGGAGAGGGACAGCCCGTGGCCCCGGGGTGATGCCTTTGTCACTTGCCAGAACTTCTGCTCCTGGGGTGACCGCAGAAGGGACAGAGGAGGCGGGGTGTCAGCAGGGGCCCAGGAGAGAGTCTGCGGTGCATCTGGGAGCAGCACCCCCCCACCGCTGCTTTTTGACTCCCCTCCTTCCTCTCGGGTAGCCCGACCCCCTCACCTGTGACATCGGGCTTCAGGAAGCGAAATCGGATTCTTCCCAGGAAAGGCAGGTGCACCTGGACCTCAGGCTGCTGTGGAAGGTGGAGGTTTGCTGCATTACCTGCCCCTCCCCATCACAAGCTTACCCTGCTGGGGGCTTGCAGTGCATTTGAGCTGATCACTGTTGGTGCCCCTGGTACTCAGCGTGGGGCGGGGGTTGGGGCAGCGAAAGCTATTCTCCAGCTAACTCTTCAGACGCCGGGACGTTCAGCTCTGTTGACAGGTAGAGGGGAGCTCTGGGAGGAGGACGTTTCCGCAGGATGAAATGTCCTTAGGGGAAGGAGCAAGACTGCTTCACAGAGCACTTCTCCCTGTGCAGACTCGGCAGCGCCTGGCCTGCCCTGGACCCGGCCTGCCTCTTGGAGGTCCCGCAGCGGGTGTGGACTGTGCACACCCCAGGCCCAGGACTCCTCCCTTCCTAGCTCAGCAGGGGCCTAGGAGTGACCCAGCCCCATTGGGCAGGAATGCTGTGTCTGCCTCTGTCCAAGGCAGCCCAGGCAGGAGGTGACGGCATTTTCTCTGGCGGGTTCCTTATACACTGTTCCCTTAGTGTCCCCAGGAGCACATGGGGACATCTCTTCTGTCCCGTGCAGTGCACCCCACTCCCATAAAAGCTTGCCACGCTGAATTCTGCTTTATTCACGCGTCTGCCTCTTCTTAGGGAAACTAGGCGGTGAGTTTATCGAAGGAGGGCTGCTTGTTTTATTTATCATCTCATTACTCACCAGCACGTGGCAAGACAGCAAAGGAGCGAGTAACAAATTAAACACTCCAGGCGCCTGCAGCCTTGAGTGACCCCGGCTCAGCGTCAGTTTTGACCTCTGAGGTCCTTTTGCATTTTGTGTTCATTTTTCAGATTAAAAACAGTATTTATCAGCCACCTCTGGATCCCCTCTCATTTGTGACTATCCTTGGTTCCCTTCCTCCCCTTCAGAATAAAATCTCGGCTGTTCGGTGGATCTTTTCAGGGAGCTGGGGGCTGGGGGACAAGTGAGAGGTTGAGGAAGCAAAATGGCCCGCACGGCAGCGACTGAGTGATCAGCCCCGGGATTCTGGTTGTAATTGCTGCTTTCCTGCCGGGATGCGGGCCCACAGACAAGTCATGAGCCTTGACGGGCCCCCTTGTGCCAACACTGAACGATCAACAGTCATCCTCCAAGGAGGCCACTCCATTGCGCTGGGCTTCAGTCTTCTGGTCTGTGAAGTGAAGACCTGAGCTGGAGTCTGGTGTCGGGGGGAGTCGGCGCCCTCGGAGCGAGGGGCAGCAAGTGCGACTTGGCGTCCCCACGGGCCGGCACCGCTGGTGCGCTGGCGGGAGAGCTGGACAGAGGGGCTGTGGGTCCTGTTCGCCACGCCTCGGTTGCCTGCCACTCCTGAAGTTTCCAGATGATGTTTACAGAAACTACAGAATGAGTTTATGTCATGTTTAAAAGTTTCAGTGATTTTCGGTGCTGCTCTGTAGGGCAGCACACCACCTTGAGATGGTAGTCAGCTCCGGAACGTTCTGTGGAGAATTGGCAGCTGCAGACCCTCAGCTCATTGGCTGTCCTGCGTTGGCGCGGCGGTGACTGGGTGTGAGCGGTCGCCTGAGCACTGTCCAGGGGAACATCCTCACCTCGGTGACCCAGTTGCCCTCTTGTGACGACCGGACGTTTTCATACCAATTCTCACAGCCATTCCCGAGCTGGATGAAGCCCGGAAAGGACCAGGAAACGGTGGTCCGACAGGTACCAGCCTTACCAGGGAGATCACTTCGTGAGGTATATAAATGTCGCATCGCTGCGCTGCACACTTGAAACTAATGTAACACTTACTGTATGTCAGCGGCAACTGAAACATTTTTAAAAAGGAATAGTCCAAAACCTCCCATGAGCTTGTTAAGTTCTTACAGACTGGAAAACTCAGGTCACAGTGCCCACTGCACTGGGGCCCCAGGAAGAACGCCAGCCCATTCTCTGGCACAGCTAGTCAGCACATCTGAAAACGGGCTTCACAGTCTGGACCGTGCCTGCCTGTGGGACTGAGATAACGGTCCCCGAAGTCCAGCCGTGCAGTTCATCCCCAGCACACGTGCCTCCCCCACTGACCGGCCTCACATGGACCACACGCTTCAGCTTGCGATGCATTTGCCTTTGTCTGAGAGCTAAGGGTGACACTGGACACGTGAGTTTGAGATGTAGGGTTTGCTGCTCCCCTCAAGAATGGATCGAGCACCCAGTTCACCTGCCCCGACGACGGTGGCTCAAACATGGTCACACCGTTGGTGCCGAGAACAGAACGTGCGCGGCGTTCTTGGGGGGAGTGCTCCCAGGCTTCCCATGCGCAAGCGTGCCCTGTATCCCCTCCGAGGGGCTGCAGGGCGTGTCCGTGCCGCACCAGGCAGTGGAAGTAGGATTAAATAGGAGACGTGAAATTTGAAAAATACTAAATGTTACTGTGACGATAACTGTGCTAGGAAGAATGAAGGAACATAAGACCAGCGTTTAGGTGAGCGATGATGAAAAAGCCGCTACCTGTGAAAATCTGTGCACGGCAGCCAGAGAGTCGTCTTTAAACCGCGGGTGCTGTTTCAGAGACGCTTCTCAGAATTAACTTCACCGTACTTCAGAAGGATCACGTAAAAGCTGTGAATGAAAACAACTGCAAAAAGAAATAATTTTTTTAAACTGACAAATGAAATTTTAGTGTGATTTATAAATTAAAAAGTCAATGATCAGTTTTCTTTGTTAGTAAACCAATGTAAATCTGGTCAAAAAATGAAAAGCACAAGGTAACAATATTACAAATGAGAGAGCAACTTAGTGTTAAGTCATACATAAGAGAGGTTAAAAATTAAGGAATGTCCAGCACCTATTTAGGAATAAATCTGATCATTGGATACTTCTTGCAAGAAATGGGGGAGGGAGCTTAGAAAAAGTCCAAGGCCAAGTGCACAGGGCATTGAGCAAGTTATCCAAGATCATCCCTAAACCCCTAATATCACCTGAAACTGAGTGCACAGTAAATTATTTTCAAAGTTTCCAAGGATAATGATGCCCTTGTATAAATTTTTCTTTAAACTCAGAAACAGTCTTATCTTATAATAGGATTCTTTTCTGATAACTTACACACAAAAAATTGTAAGACAGTCTTGGTCATTAATATTGATGTCAGAAAGCTTGAATGAAATTCAATAGTATATTAAAAAGATTATTCATTGTTATTGGCAAGAGTTTAGCTAGTTTAATAAAAGAAAAACTTAATTATGTTACAGTAGATGAAGTAATTAAAAGTTATATCAATTTCATAAAAAGGTTGTATCTAATATAATTAGAACCCATTTCTAATAAAAATGAAGGTTTGAGAGAGAACTTTAAAGCTTAACAAAGGAAATCTCTGTACCAAATAGTTGCACAATGGCTAATAGGAAAACATGGTAACTAATAGGAAAACACGGTAACTAATGGGAAAACCCTAAATCCAGAAGCCAAGCGGGGTGTCATCTGAGACCATGTCCGTTCATTGTGTACGGGAATCCGTGACATTTAAACAAGCAATGCAAAGAGAGAAGGAATACACTTTGGAGGTGAACGAATGTTATGGATATGCTTCTATAGCTAGAAAATAGGAAAGATCAAAAGGAAATTATTAGAGACTATAAAATAAAGTAACTAGGTGAGATAGTTTAAAATACATTTTTGTAAGCATCATTTCAAAGCATTGTAAATTTTTTCATTCATTTCTGTATAACAAACCTGCCCCAAACTGACGGCTGGAAACAGCAGCGGTGTCGTCAGCCCGTGGCTCGGGTCGGGCGGGCGCCACCGGGCGGCTCTGCGCCCTGTGCTGGCAGCTGGGCGCACTCGTGCAGCCGCGCTCGGCCAGCGCTCCGCTGGGGCCAAGCCTTAAGGCGGCTTCACTCTCGTATGTCTGTGTCTGGCTGGCTGGGGCCTGGCTGGACTCCCGTCTCCAGCAGGTGATCGCACTTCTTCACACGCGGCCGCAGGGATCAGGGGAGCAAAGGCAGAAGCTGCAGCGTTTCTCAAGACGTAACTTGAATGTCATACCCACTGCATTTTATTGGACGAGGCCGTCTCTCCAGACAGTGTCCACTACAACAGCAATAGAGGACACCTTAGGTACGTCAGCAAGATCAGATGATGAGGACTGCGGGAATTACGCCATCATCGGAATGAGAAAATGCAGAGGACGCTGCAGCAACTTTAAAGCTTTAATGTATACAAAGGCAGGCACGGCCAGAAAGCTAATAGTGAAAATGGCAGCCCTTCCTGGATTAATTCGTGCACTTGCACAATTTCAGTTCGGATATCCTTCAGGGGGAATGCAAGTTGTGCCCTGTCTTTGGATTCAGGAATGAGAAAAGAGAAAAAGTAAAGGAAGGAAGATTACCATGTGGGAAGCATGGTGATGCTTTAATTATGGAGTAATGAGAAAACACAAAATGTTAATATGGCCAAATAGAAGTATTTACATATTTAGATCCTTTATGGACCTGGAAGAGAATGTTAAAACAAATATGGGAATGGGGGAAAGATCTGTGATACACGGGATGGGTAAAACCAGGATAGCTCAAGCGAATGAAGGACCGTAACCAGCAAAGAGCACCAGACCCGGACAGACAAATGGCCAAGGCATGTGGGTACACTGTCCACAAAAGAGGAATCAACCATAAGTCCTTGAAAATCGTTCACCCAGACATGTAAAGTTTAATGATAATGAGTTACCCACTCACACCTTTTGAATATGAAAAGTGACTCAACAACTCTGGGAAGGTGGTATCATTCTAAAGGCTATAAAATGATTCATCTTCTTGTTCAAGCAGCATGGTAATATGTAGCTAGAGCCAAAAAATGTACCCACCCTTTGACCAGAAATCCAATTCCTGAAAACTTGCTTCCTGGAAATTATGCAAAAGAAGGGGAAAAAAGAGCTTCCAGTAGAGAAATGCTGTACAGCATTATTAAAATTTAGTTAATAAGCGAACAGATATGTAATCAAATTCCATCCCAAAAACTAATGTCAAAAAGCCGAGAACGCCTTCCCAGTCTGTGAGGGAGAAGGGAGCGAGGCGCGCGGTGCTCTCCTGCCCGGCCGAGCCCCTGCTCCTGGGCCCGTGGCGGGGACACTGGCGGACTGAAGGTCCAGCCCATGTCAGTGCGTGCAGTCCTTTCGTTTGGTGGGGGTAAGCGGTGGCCCTTTGCACACCAGAACTCCTAAATACAGTTGATGATCTGTGTGACGCAATGCAGTTATCACTTTGTTGCCTGCGTGGAGCTCGTTGTTACTATTTTTATTAGGCAGACTGACAAAAGACGTAGGTGTTCTGAGTAGTATACGTACAGGTTCCACCCTGGGTGTGGCGGAGGGGACACGCCCGGCCAGAGGAGCGGGCTCCGGGGCCCACAGCGACGCAGGGAAGGGGAGCAGAGCCACTTGAAAAGTTTCTAGGATTGCACATGGTTCTGATTTAGCGAACTGCTGAAGTAGGCGGTCGGCGTGTTCCGGAGCGCTTGTTGAGTGGGTGGCGTTCTTCCAAGTGCAAACACACTTCCGAGGTGAAATCGCAGACAGGTGATTGGTGACTGGATTTCAGGTCTCGCAGGAAGCATGCCCTGCCCTCTGATGTTGGCTCTTTGTCCCAGAGTTGTGGGTGCCACCGCCTGTGGGCGTGCGTGAGCACCAGACACGGGCGGAGTTAGCAACACCACACTTGTTGGGCACCAGGACAGGACTGAAACCGCGTAGGTGTATTTTCCATAAACATGGAAGTTTGTACTTCTAACTTACAACGTTCTGCATGCCCTTGGTTTCTCAGAGCGTAACAAGCATAGATTTTTATGATGAGAACGTTTTCAGCACTGAGGCTTCGACTTACAGTCGATAAAGTCGGTGCGGTCTCCAATATTTGACGACCGATAAAGTCGCTGTGTGAGTACGCGTGCGTTGTGTGCACAGGCATAAAAATGGGGCATCGTGTGTAACTCCCGAGGGAAAAAACATTAGTTACACAGAAAAGAGAAAAATGAGACACTCCTTAGATGAAGAATGCAGTTAATTTAGCACAGTAAATTGACTTAAGTTATCTCAGAAGAAGGAAAGGTGTTTTAGGCCGAGGGCAGTGGTTATGTGTTACATGAAGAGCAAATCCAGGGCTCGCGTGCTTTCTCATTCAGGGGCGGGTCCCAGACCTCACTTTTCTCCGGTCATCGCCGGCTGCGGGAGGCCTACGCCGCGGTGTTTCATGTCCGAAGTACAGTGTTACCTTTATGTTTCTTCCCTGGCGGGCATTTAAGTCAGTTCGCCAGCATTTGAGAAGCACTGTTGTCAGAATCTGATTTCCTGAAGGTGGTTAAAGCCCTGGCGTTCCTTTCCTCCGTGGGTGTGGCCTCGGGCTGGGCTGGCCTGGCCTGCAGGGCTCACCGCTGTCCTCCCGTGCCGCCCCCGGGCAGACGTGACTCGTGGCTCAGCGCTGTCCGCCCGAGCTCCCGGCCTGGCTGGGGTCCTGCTTTGCCGTCTCGGCTCTAGATTGATATGAAATGGCCTGTTGACGGTTCTTCCTCTTTTTGGTGCTCAGTGAACTCAAATAAGAGACTGACATTAAACCAGGCTTTCAGAAATCACTGTTTGAAGGGATGGATTGTTTCCTGTGTCAGCTGTGCCTGCCGTCCCCGCTCAGCCAGATGGACTTGCACAGGAAAGAGTGGGGATGTGTATCCGCGCCGAGTGCGGGTGGCTGTCGCCTCGCCGTGCTGTTTACGTGAAGTCCATCCACCCACGCCTCTCTCTCCTTACAGTTTTGTCTGTGCCATTTGGTCCCCTGTCAGCAATTACTGAGTCACTGAATATTTATCATCGCAGAAATAAGCTGTGGGGGAATGAAGCTTCCACTGGAAGCTGTCGCCGAGATTGGCTACTTGACAGAGCCGGTTGGTGCCTGTTCCTAATCGAGTCACATTCTGTTTGCGTTGCCACCTCCCGAGCTTTGCAGGCCCAGAGTGAGACCCTCTCTGTGGAAGCCCATGGCTGACGGAGTTCTCTCCCTCTGGCTTCTTTCCTCCTGACCTGGGACCTGGTTTCTCCCCAAGGAGTGTTTGAACGACTGTGATAGCAAGTTCTGCTTATGTCAGATATGTGGGCATTTTGTAAAAGAAGGTAGAGATAGATGAAGGAAGCAAGGACATTTTTTATCCAGACGTTAGTGCTGGGCCATCACACATTACGAAGATAGGAGCTAAGTGAGTCATCGCTGGGTCGCCTAAAGTAGGGATGAGGCAATGGAACTCTTTCACAAGTGAGAAAACTACCTTGTTTTGACATTTCCCGCCCCCGGGAGTTAAATTCACTGTGGAATAAAAATACAGCTGCTGTTGATTTTTTTTTTTTTTTTGAGTGTGAGGTGCTCCTTATTTGGGGCCAGGACAGAGCAGAGGGCGACCGTGGACGCTGTGGCAGCCCAGGCCCCGCTCAGCGCCCCCCAAGAGCTGCTCGCTCCGGCCAGGACACCCGTCGTTCCTGCCCCTCCTCTGCTGTCACACCCTGCCCTGTGGGGAAGCAGGCAGTGACCAAATGATGCCGTTAATCCTAATTTAATTACAGAATATGTCATCGTCTGCAGGACCAAACTGGGGACAGGTTGTCTGGGGGTGTCCAGGTGCAGAACGTTTGTCATCTGGGAGCAAGTGGGAAGTGCGGAGGGCGTCCCAGAAGCTTCATGGAAGTATTAGCATGAGGGCAACCACGCACCTGTCACAGGTGCGGCGTAGGAACGTGGGGCACGAGGCTGGAGGATGTGCTCTGTGAGCCCTCACTCCATGCAGCTCCTGGGAGGCCCGGTCCCTGCTGGGCGCTTCCAGCCTGGTGCCCATGCCAGCCCGGCGTCCCTCCTGCGCTCCTGCCGGCCCCCGCCACCACTGGCCATCCCAATTAACGGGAAGTGCGTGACCCTCCGTACACAGACAGGCAGGTAGCCTCATTAGAAGGCACATCCGGCAGCCAGAGGGAGACAGTGGGATAAATTAAGAACAGAGCCCCCCCGATGGGGACCCCTTGGAGCTTCTCAGCCATTAATCAAATCACATGGAAAAGATGCCGCCATATTAACACACCTGCTCTGTCCCTCGGATTCCCGCTGTAGAAGCAGACGCCTGCTCATGCAAGGGGATAGAGGCACCGGGGAGTGGAGGGCGGGCGTGGATAATTAACTCGTCCTCGCTCTCACCTCCACCTTGTGCAAACGCAGGATGTGGTTCTGTGTGCCAGGCAGTGTCTCTGGACAATGTTCAGTCCCCAGAGCTGGGCTGATCTGGTGCCAGTTTAAGAGAACATTGTGTTCCCTTTTGTGCCCAGTGCTCATGTCACTGATCGGAGTCACTGGTGCTGAGAATAGAGGTGGCCTGTGTGCAGACAAGATGGTGGTCACACTGGTCACGTTACCGCTGGCCCCCGGACGTCCTCTGTGGGTTCTAGTGACATCACGTAGCTAGTCTCCTACCACCGCCATCTGCATCCCTGGCGTGAGTTATTTAGGCAAGCCCACGGCGGTCACACAGTCTTCCCATTGGATCTGCGAGTGTGTAGCACACGCCTATGTCTGTGTAGCCCACAGCCGTGCACCCAACCAGGGCCACCGCACATGAAGTGCACGATCTCACCACCCTGCTTGGCATTGCATATCATTGGCTCTGCTACCCCTGGTGTGGCAGAACACGTACACGTACAGATGTGTACACACGTGCACACACACCCATACAAGTGCACATGAGCTGGACTCACGGGACCCCATGGTCGGAGCCTTATGCGGGCCCCAGGGTCTCCCAGGTGCACAGACACCCCTGTTCACAGGAGAATTCTAAATCTTATTCCAGGTCTTGACTCAGATGAAGAACTCGGTCTGCTCTATCAGCACACGCCCTATCTAGGTGATTGTCGGGGCCAGCCGCGGGCTCGCGGTGGTCTGTGCCCCCTCTGTTTCCTGTGTCTGCACGTCTGCATGGTCACTGGCGCTCGGAGGGCTGGGTGTGCCCTGGGGAGACGTGTCCCGGCCCCTGTGTCTCAAGGACACTCCCCGGGTTGGGGGAGCTGGAGGAGAGGTCGTCTCCTGGGTCCTGTTGATCAGCCGAGTCAGCACCGTTAGTTTGTGCACCACCGGCCGCTTTGGTGTGTGTCGGGGCGCAGAAGCATGGTGGCTGCAGCCCACCCGGTGCCTGCTGATCCCCGTGGCTGTGACGTGCATGTGCCATGCAGCCGCGGGGGCCGGCCGGTGACGTGCTTTTCGACTGCCAGCAGCTTGCCTGAGTCTGTTTCTCTTTGTCGTGTTGACGGGTTTGGGGGTGAGGGGAGGTTTTATGTAATTGCTACATTCATTTCCACAAAGAACCGTTCCCTTGCCTTGGAGCTGTTCCTAACCCTCCTGTCTGTGTGTCCCCCTCCCAGATCAAAGAGTGGCGTCCTTCTGCACCCTGACAGACATGCAGCACGCACCGGGCTTGGAAGGGGCCCAGGACCTGCCTTTGTGCGTCGATCCAGGCAGCAGCAAGGATTTCCTGGACACAGCTGGGTACGTGAGCCCTGTGGGTCCCCTGCCTTCCGCAGTCCCAAGTCCCCGGGAGTGACAGGCGTCAGCTAACTGCAGACAGCCAGGAGACCATGGCCACAGGGCGTCCCTGGTCCCTCAGAACCCAGAGAACCCAGAGAAGGGTCTGGGCCAGACTGACCTGCTCCTGCCTTGCTGGGGTGAACAGGGCTTAGCAGCACAACCGCTCTGCTCCGTGGGTGGGTCCAGCCCACCAAGAGGTGCAGGCCACACCCACGGTGTGCAGCGTCCCTGCAGAGAGGGAGCATGTGGCCCTGAGCTCCTCCTTCTGCTGCCTAATTACTGTGACAGCACCAGACAGGGGCACCTCACTGATGAGCCTTCCACCTGCCGGCCGGTCTGCCAAGGACACGTCTCCACCCTGCTCCTTGACCCGGCCCCACACCTTCCACTGAGTGTGGCAGGAATGCGCCGTGGCTCTCCGTGTTCTTGACCTGTTTATCAAACCCAAGGACTGTGTATTCTTACCTGTACCATGCATTCCTAATTCCAACCTTTGTATGAACTGGTTGACCGTTAGCTTGCACGTTCACCTTGGCAATGACAAAGGAAGGCAGACTGGGGGAATCGAATCTGTATCTGGTTCCCAGAACTGCATTCGCGTCTGTGTAGTCACCACCACATCGATCGAGATAATCCATCTTTTGTTTTCTTACCAGCGTGTATACCTAGAGAAATTCCGAAGCCCACTCGCATCAGTGGTGGGGGGCGGGGGGGCTCTAGCACAGCAGCAGTACGCCCACTTTCCAAATCTGAAGTAATGTTATTTATCTCCTTGCTGGACTCCAAGCACATGAATGATTTCAGAGTAAATATTTACGAAAAGAAATACTGACTGAGATGTCTTGACTTCAGTGCACTGGAATCTCTCCAATTCTGTTCTGATTTGCAGGGAGCGGTCCCCGTCGACACTGACGGGCAAAGTCAATCAGCTGGAGCTGATTCTTCGACAGCTGCAGACCGACCTGCGGAAGGTAAAGCCATCCCCCTATTAGAAGTCGTAATCAGAATTCTTACACAGCCAGTGCCACGTATCTACTAGAGCTGAAAACCAGGACAGCCGCTTGTCCGCACCCAACAGTAGACAGAAACGGAGAGTCCTAGGTCTCCGTCCTAGTCTGGCCGGCAGCTAGTCTGTTATCGTGGGGCAGGGGCAGGGGGGTGCGCAAGGACTAACCGAGGGGAGCCCTCTGGGTGCCAGGCTCCGGAGCGAGGCGCTCACGCAGCGGGCTGGTTGGTGTCGGCTCAGTGAGTGGCCGGTCGCACTCACTCGTGTGAGCTGACCCATGGGGAGTTACTTGTGGCCAGAAAGCCCGATCTTCCCAAGCTGCCCAGTCCCACTGAGGCCCCTCACCACCTCCGAAGCCGCGCTCCGCCCGCAGCTGTCTGCTGAGCCGGGTCTGGCACTGCAGGTGGAGTGGCAGCTGGAGGGTGTGGGGCGGGGCGCTGACCCAGGAAGCGGTTCTCACTGTGATCGTGCTCTTTGCTAAAAGGAGAAATCACAGCCGGTGCGAGTGCTGATGGCAAAGGTCTAGCTGGGGAGGGAGCAAGGGTGAGGAGGCAGCAAGAGGGGACAGCTTGATCCAGAGTACAGGGCGGGAGCTGGCCTAGGGTCACCGAGCAAGCATATGCGTGTGCGTGCACCCATGCACCCATGCACACACACGCAGTCCAGACCCAGACAGGTTGACAGTCCTCTGGTCATTGCTTTTTCCTCCCGAGCTCAGTGGTGGGAGTAATGTTAAGGATGTAGGATACAGTGCTGACAGAGGCTGCGTGGACCAGGTATATAGTTGACAGGTTTGCCAAGCAAGGCCAGAGGTGCATTTGAATTTGCAGTCTGAGGACCCAGAGCTTTCAGAACTGGCACCGAGACAGTCCCAGGCCCGCCGGCCCAGCCTGCCACTGTCTGCAGTCTCCTCAGGGGTGTTGACAGGCAATGAAAGTCAGGTCAGGTTGGTGGGTTCGAAGGGAGTTTTGGAGGAGTGAGGGGGCAGGGCCTGAAGCTAAGCAGTTGTCCGGACAGCAGGGTGCAGGGCGTGGCCACAGGAGTGAGAGCTGAGCGGGGCGGAGTTCCCCATCCCAGGGAGGAGGTGATACAGGGAGGACAGTGCTTGAGTCTCTTGCAGGGACTGAGAGAGCGAGGGTGTGGGTGGACCCCTCGGGGGGAGTTGGCTCCAACCGGGGTCTTCTAGTGCAGTGGTGAGACAGGTGGTACTGGGGGTGGGGGAGTGGGCAGAAAACGGAAGCGAGGGCAGTGCCGGACCTGCCAGGGGTGCAGAGAGTGTCCCGAAGAGGCCACAGCCTCCGGCTCCCCCATGCCACTGTCCACACAGGCTGCGGTAGCGTCTGCTGATGTAGCGGTCAGGTTAGATCCCATTAAAAAATAGCAGTGATGATCCGACAATGTTGTTCTCTCTGTTTGGTTCCTTTCAGCATTTGGGAACTGAAACTTATGTTGTACATTTTTTGTCACTGCGTATTGGAAACTCCAGATTTGATTCTTCTGAAAAATCTCAATCATTTCCAATTACTTTTTAATGGCCGCCTTTGGAGGTCATTGTGGAAGCGCAGGGTAACGGGAAGCTCTGCAGTGCAGTGGAAGGCCTGAGCACTCATGTCATTACGGACAAGCCTGGGGCCAGCAGCGACGCTCACACCAGTTTGGGGCGGTTGGAAGTTCCGCCAGAGCTGTGCCTCTGTCCAGGGACATTGCTTGTAACCTCTTACTAGCCCCCCACCCCCCACCCCCGTTTCGGATAGAGGGTAATTTAAACTGTGATCGGTAACCTTCCTACCTAATAGTCACCCTGAATTCCATCGGGAGCCACGTGGCTGAGCAGAAGCATTGTGCCGACTTGTTCACCCACCGCTTGGTTTGGGGGCAGCAGCAGGAAGTAAGGGGAAAGGGCTCAGTGCCTCGGCGGCGCTGGTGACGGGTCTGTTTCTACCCTTGCAGGAGAAGCAGGACAAGGCAGTCCTGCAGGCGGAGGTGCAGCACCTGCGCCAGGACAACCGGCGGCTGCAGGAGGAGTCCCAGACGGCCGCGGCCCAGCTGCGCAAGTTCACAGAGTGGTTCTTCAACACCATTGACAAAAAGTCCTAGCCGGGCCGCCCGGTCCAGGGACTGCTGGGGAGTGGCGGCCGTGTGGGTTCAGCCAATCGCGAGCTCTTGGCTGTCCTGCTCTGTCGGCACCAGGCCCCCAGCAGGAGGGGGACCACGCGCTTTCTCGGGGGCATCGTGCGAGCGGAGGGAACGCCAGCGTGAAGATGAATGTAACTCCCGTGTCGAGATGAATGTAACCCTGGTGTCCGTTTAGACCTTTCCTTGTAGATGCTACTAAACAGTGCTCAGCGTGAGGGGTTTTACGTCCCATATATCAGGTGACCTGGTAGAGATGTTAAAGCAACTTACCATAGTTTGGGCTTTAGTCTTGTAAGATAGACACGGAAACAAATAATCAGACATATACTGTAATGTAAAGGTGCTCTATTTTTTTGGATGTACAGTAGTTTTATCTCCACAGCCACATTATCCTAGCAATAAGCAAGGGGCGGAGTCTGGAGTCAGAGAAGCCGCGCCGTGGACAGCACAGCGCGGGCGTGTTTAAGTCTAGTTGGAACGCAGTTACTTTAGAGGCTTATTTATTTGCAGAAGCAAACGGTGCCTGAATATTAACAGTGTTCTCATTAAAAAAAAAAAAAAAACCCACGGGAGATACTTATGCCTTGTAAATGGCTCACGCAGTCGTCACTTCAGTCTTAGTTCCCGCTTGTCGTCCGCGCTCTGCGGAGGGAGGGCCTGCTCCTGCGCACCGGGAGCCGCGGGTCACGTGCACAACGCCAGATGACCTTTGTACAGAGGCTTTGACGAAGCGTCCTGTATTTAACACCCTTATTTAAGCTTATTTAACCTTAAATTGTTAATTGTATAAACATGCTGTGACCTGCACTAGGACGAGAGAGGCGAGGGAAGCCGCGAGCTCGGAGAGGGCGGGGCTGGCCCAGTGAGCCGCAGGCGCGGGGCGGAGCGCCGTTGTAACACCAGGATGCTGCTAGAGACGGGGTCTTTGTATTGCTTTACCGTTTTTAACTGTTCCTTTTGAACTGAACGTACATTTTGCTTTTTTAATAAACGTTTAAAAGGGTCCACGTAAGTAATGGTGTGGTCAGGCGAATGTGGATTTTTGTGGTCTGTATGTCAGCAGCTCGGGCGTATGTGGATTTATTTTGGGTCACTTAGGGTCCTTACTGAATGCTGCTTAGCCGCCTTGCACCGCCTCAAACTGACTTGAAGAGTAGCACATACTTACCAGTAGCTCCTACCTGCCGGACACTGTTCCCTGGACCTCCCGTCCATCACACTTCATCCTAACACCATCCTTACAAGAGTGGCGGGCATACCCATTGCACAGCTTGGAAAACTGAAGCCCAGGGGAAGTGATGTACTAAAAATGCCTTTTGTCATTTTAAAAATTAGAATCTTATTTAATAGAGAATTTGGTACTACTTACGAGAAAATACATACAATAAAGTTGTAGGAATTTGAAAAATCCCAGAAAGGGGTAAACTGCACCTTTGCATCAGATAGAAGGCAGAAAGAAGACCTGGAATGCGGCCGCAGGTGGGGGCAGCTGCAGTCCAGCGCGAGGTTCTCACCCTCCTGAGGACCGGAGCCCCATCAAGAATTCCAAGGAGACGAAGCGATGCCCGAGTCTACCCTGAAAGCAGTTCCTCCGGGGGCTCACACAGAGGGGACTGAAAATGCCCAGACTTCCCCCCAGGGGATGCAGCGCAAGGCTGTGTAAGGCTGTTCCTCGGAAAGATGCTAGCGCCCCCTAAAATGCATTTAGCGATGGGGTTCCTCAGGGACTCAGGGCAGACTGGGCCCCGTGGGCCCCGCCCTCCCCTCCCTTTCCTTCCTGTCCCTGCACGCCAGGCCCCGCACTAGGAGCGCAAGAGCCAACAGTGACAAAGACCAGCCGGGCCCACGGTCCAACGTGGCGACACAGGCATGAGGACGTTTCGATGTGTGAAAGGCAAGGACAAAGGGCCTGGGATGGGCTCCTTTCACTAGTGGCGTCATGGCGATATTGAGTGGTCACTGTGGGCAGGGGGCTGGTCTGAGGCTGCTGCTGTCCCAGCAGCCCGATGGGACAGTGGCTGCGCTTGTTCCCCCTGCAGGTGACTGGGAAGCAGATGGTGCACTTGGAACACCTCGGAGCGTCTGAGGCCGCTGCTTTCCCAGCAGCCCGATGGGACAGTGGCTGCGCTTGTTCCCCCTGCGGGTGACTGGGATGCAGACAGTGCACTTGGGACACCTCAGAGCGTCAGAGGCCTGGTGTGGAGGAGCAGCAGGCTGAGGGCTGGGAGACAGTGTTCCGAGGACAAGCACCCAGGGGTGGAGGCTGTAGAAAGACAGGCCACCTGGTGATGGGGAAAGAGTCGGGAGAGACAGGTCGGGGCCAGCTCATGGACGGCCTGCAGGCTGTGCTGCCGTCTGCGTGTCGTCATAAGTGGGAAGGAAGCTGCGGAAATGGGAAAGCAGTGTGACAGGACCTGTATTTTAAAGGGTGGTTCTGACTCGGAAGGAGTTCAGTGAGGACAGGCGTCTGCAAGCTCCGCTGCAGAGAACACAAGTCAATATTTGGGGAGTCACATACTGTCTCTGTTGCATATTTTTAAATTCTGAGTTCCTACCTTTAAAGCTGGAAGAGCCATTCCTGGCTTGCAGGCCACCTGCCAGCCTCATGGGGCAACCTCTGACACGCAAGTGGGAAAGGAAGGCCGTGCAGGTGAGAGACGGCGGACGACCGTGAGGTGAAGAAGATGGAGGGAAGGGGGTGTGTCACGCCTAAAACTGTTACTTGTCGCCCTGGCTGGCGTGGTTTGGTTGGAGCTTCGTCCTGCGCACCAAAAGGTTGTGGGTTTGATTCCTGGTCAGGGCAGGTCCAATCCCCGCTCAGGATGTGCATGGGAGGTGACCCGTCAATGTTTCTCCCTCACGCTGATGTTTCTCCATCCCTCTCTCTCCCCCCGCACTTCCTCTTTCTCTGAAATCAGTAAGAACATGTCCTCGGATGAGGATTTAAAACAACTTACTTGTAGGTAGAACCCACAGAACTGCTGTTGGCCTGATTTGAGGGTGAGCCCTGGACTTGGGGGGGGCATGGCTGAGCCGCACGCCCATCAGGCAGGTTTCTAGGAGCCTTTCTGGCCTTTAGTGGAAGTCTAACCACTGGTCCTTTGTGGTCCCTGGTGAGGCCTGGGGAGCCGCTCTCTTCGTTCAGAGGCGGAGACGTTTGCTTTCAGGGCAGCTGAGCAGACGGGAAGGGGGTGTTGCTTAGAGAAAATCAGGAATCTGACCACCATCTCGCTGAATGCGGAGCCTTCCACCTTCCTCATGCAGACGGACCTGTGGGTGAGACCAGAGGGTATTTTTTCTTGAAGAAATACTTCTCAGTCTGCACAAGCAAAACCATAAATCATCTCTCTCTCCAGTCAGTCTCCAGAGGGCCATGCCAAGGAACACGGCCAGACAATTCTGGCCTGGTCAGCTTGTTCTAAGCTGGATGTTTCCAGCCAACACCAAGCCGGAGAAAAGTCCTGGCAGGCTCCCACACTGTATGTGGCTGAGCTACCTGCCGTCCTGGCGAGCGCTGGGTTACAAATGCCCTCGTAACAACGAAACTCGCTGACTCTGTGAGGACATAGTCCCTACAAACTAAATACTGGAGTATATCCAGTGAAAATCATTATTTTTATTTTAGAGTAATGCCAAGTAGTTTTTTTCCTAACCATCTAGTGATCTGTTCTGACAAAGCCAGTTCATGTACCAGAGGCTTTTACCCTGCTATTCTCAGCATCGGGGAGCACATTTATCTCTAAAAGAAGAAGTTGCATTTGGGGGAGGGCGTGTGCCGCAGCTCTGCCTCTGCTGACGGCACAGTTGACCTTCCAGAATGCCGGGGGTCTGCTGTGCACTGGCCCATTCAAAGGCACAATTTGATTCTACAGGGTCTGGCAGAAGTAACACCTGCTTGAGTGTGGTTGATAGGGTACTAATATGAATGTAATAATTTAGCTTTAATGTGATCATTTCACCTAAAATGTCACACGGTGTGCTTGAGTGTGATACTATGTTACAGAATTACATGCTTCTGATTTTGTAATAAAAGGCTTTGTAATAAAATGGGGCGTTATTAGTGTTGACCCTGTACGTCATTAACGAGGAGTCTCCATCAGACCTATGAAGCCGTAAACCACAGCTTCTCGTCTGGAGAACTAAAGATCAAAGAGATGCCGATAGAAAAACAGACCAGTGCTCTTGGTGGGTCCTTCACAAAGAACTAGAGCTGTGGTCAGTAGTGGGTTGCTTGCATCTTACAACCACTTACTTCTTGTGTAAAATACTCGCCTGAGAAACCTGGAAGTCCAGTTTAAAGAGAAAACTGACATGAAACTTAAACCGACCAACCAATGAATTCTTTCATTCCCAACAAGGAAGGCGTGTCCCCAAAGACAAGCTTCCACTGTGGCAAAGCCATCCTCTGCCGTCTCCATCACTGTGGCGTGCATCCACGTAAACCTTTCTAAGAGACGAAGGCCACCACTGTTAGTCCCCACTCCTCGAGGCTGCTCAGCCATCTCAGATATCCCCAAATCAAGCCAGTGTCCTTCAGAATTTCGTAGTTGGAGTGGGAGGCAGTGATGGTTTTTACAGGGGCTTTGCTCTGGTTAGTAAGAAACAGTAAGTCCCAGCTGTGGATTTTCACTTGAACGTAAAGCCCTTCCCCTGTGGGTCAGGGTACTACTGCAGGTCAGGCATACCGTTTACCAGCGGGAAAGAAAGGAGGGTTGACTGAGTCTAATTCAACACAAGGCTAGATGCAGGCGGCACACCAGATGTGTGCGTCATTTGCTCCACCAGAGGAGAGTGGGAAGGAACCTGCCAAGAGCGCAGAATGCATTAAGTTTCTGACCGGTGACCTCCACATTAACCCAAAGACCAAGCTTCTTGATTTTGAATAATAGGAATTAGGCACAAAGAAAGTCTCCATGAATTTTATAAAAGGTTTAAATGAGCATCAGTGACAAAGATGACATTGTTACATTTTAACATAGAAGATTTGGGGACTTGCACGTTTCTATTTAAAAAGTCTTTTAAACGCCCGCCATGCCAACCTAATATCAGAAAATGCATTGCCCCTTAAATCCTTACGAAGTTTTGGTACCACGATTAGCATCTGCAAACTGAAAACTACTGACCTCCCTCCCCTCCCTGACACCAGACCTGCCAAAGGTGTGCAGAGCAGCTTGGTTTTGCAGAGGAGCAAGTGAGAAATGATCAGCCCCTATCGACATGCAAATGTCCTCTGAGGCTGAACTAGGTGGTTACTGGAGGGCACAATGAAGGGCTAGACGGCCGTGTCCTGGCCACCCAGACCCGTCCGTCAGATCAGGCGTGGCCACTGCTGTCAGAGTTTCCGTTGCTTTAGAATGCGCTGCTCCGCCGGCCTCCTGGGGAAGGAAGGCTGTGTGCAGAGGGGGATTTGGAATCAGAGCATTTCGGTGAATTCTGGATGGATTAACTCAGCCCCAAACGCACGTCTACAGTGGAGACTTAAGACCCTGGCAGAGTCTCTTCTGTCTGTGTGTAGCATAAACTGGGCCTGGGCGGCGGGGTCCTGCCCGTCTTCCCCAGGACCATAATCACGCAGAATGTAGCTGAACAGTCCATTACATTAGAATAATAATCAAACGTGGAGTCACGTGCCCTCTTAGGATCTGATTAAACACCTTGTAGATATAAGTCGTTATGGAGCCCCGTCTGGGCTGGGGCTTGCCAAACAGGCTGAGACCCATAACCCCACTTCCCCGCGTATGGACTGTAGATGGCATTGCGAATGCCAGCAGCTCTGCTCTGCCAGGGAGAGGCACAGCCCGGGCAGGGCACCGAAGGCAGCGCAACTCCCACCTGGGCCATTGTTATTCTTATACTATCTGAAAGCCCTTGTTCAGCCAACAGCACCCTGGAACCACTGCATGTCTGAGTGGGGCGCGGGGAGCAGGTGCAGGGAGGCTCGGCAGGGGCCTGCTCATGGAGATGGCCGTCTGCAGGCCACCCGGCTCCTTCCGGTTCCATTGCTGAGGTGAGCTCTGAAACGGGGTGTTTCTCCCTAAAACAGATTGTTACACACCGTCCTTTCAAAGCAAGAGCCACTGCAGTGACTGGCCCTGAATTGTAGAATTGAACTGAACTTGGCTTCTCTGATTCATTACTGGGTCATTTTGTATGGAGATTATTCCTGCCAGTGACACTGACTTCCAGCTGCACCATTCTGTTTAAAAAGTACCCAGTAATGCAGCCGTACATGGAAAGATGTCTGCAAGGGTCCTGCCTTCTCTTGTCCGGGGACCAATTTGGCTGCATGAACTGAGTTCTACCATAGAAATATATCAACGGATGTGAACACTGAACTTACAGGTGCACGTTTTACTTACAAAGTATTTGCCAATACAAGTGACCGTGTTCAATATTCTTGCTTGAAAGTGTTTTCTTATCCAGCCTTCCTGCCATAAATAGCCCTTGGCTCTTATAGAAACCTGTCCCCTCCAGTCATCTCTGAGAGGTCGTCATGCCTGGCCTTGTTCCCACCCCAGTGATGAATTGTATCATAAATGAAGAGGCACGCCCTGACCAGTGGGGCTCACGGGTTGGCGGTCACCCCGCAAAGCGAAAGGTCACCGATTCGATCCCCAGTAAGGGCCCATGCCTGGGTTGTGGATTCGATCCCAGTCAGGGCATGTACAAGAGGCAACTAACCAATGTTTCTCTCTCACATCGATGTTTCTCTCCCTCTCTTTTTCCCTTCCTGTCTCTCTAAAAACAAATAAACAAAATCTTTAAAAAAAGAAGAAAAAGATTGAGAAGGGACAAGAGTCGGTGCGAATGCACAGAAACTGGGACTCTTGTGCGTCGTCGATGGGGATGTTCAGTGGGCAGCCACCGTGGGAAACGGCACGACGGCCCCTGAAAAATTAAACGTGGCTCCACCATACGATCCCGCAGTTCCGTTTCTGGTCATTACCCCAAATAATTGAAATCAGAGACTCAGATACTTGAGCAGCAACATTATCCACGGTAGCCAAAAGGGGGAAGCAGCCCTGGTGTCCAAGGAGGGATGGAGGGATGGATAAAACAGGGTCCACCATACCATGGGACTTTATTCAGCCTTAAAAAGGAGGGAGACTTGGACATAGTCTACAGTGTGAGTGACGCTCGAGGACATTATGCTGAAATAAGCCAGGCACAGAAGGACAGATGCTGTGGTTCCACTCATATGTCGTCAGATTCATAGAGACGGGACTGGTGGTCGCCCAGGGCCGGGGGCAGCGGAGGAGCGAGGAGCGGTGGGTTAATAGGGACAGAATTTCAGTTTGGAACGGTGAGACGGTTCTGTGGGTGATGAGGGGGAAGGTTGCACACCGCTCGGATGTACTTCATGCCACAGCCATACGCTTACAAATGGTTAGGATGCTTTATATGTATTTCACCACAATTGGAAATAAATAATCCCTTTGAAAAGGACAGGGATGGGGACCTGAATGGGTTGGTTTGTGGAGACTTGAGATGGACAAACACAGAGAAACCAGGAAGCTTAATGTCGCCCCAAGAGACACTGGTTGGAGTGAGTACAGGACGGTCCCAAAAGCCACTGAAGTGCCCTTCGGGTGTCACACCGCAGCCGGACTTTGATCGATCACCGCCGATGCAGAGAGATGGGACATCACTCGGAGAGGCTTTGCTTGGGAGGCCTGCAGGAGGAGCAGTGGGAAACGGAGACCTCTCTGAAGACTGATTAATTTGGTAATTAATGCATAGATGAGGGGAAAAGGGATTCTGAAATGCTCGCTCCAGGCCCTGAGTTTTAGCAGCTTGCGGCATCTGGTAGGATCACGAGGTTGGATGAGCTAAACAGATCAGGTGCCAGGGCAGTGGGGGAAAGGATAAAAGGTGAACAGCTTCGGGCGGCTGGGGGGTCGGAAGCCTGAAAACCATGGGCAAGAAAATGCTTCGAAAGAAGAAAAGGGCCTTATGAGAGTGCCCTGGTGCTGACTGGGACCCCAGAGCTGGAACGACCGGCCCCTTCACCTCACAGAAGAGAAGACTAAATCTTCCATGGACAGAGGGCTGGGAAACTCGGGCAGTCTGTCTGTAACGCAGCCTGAGAGGAGGTTACCCTGTGGCCGTCTCAAAAGGAGGTGTTGTGCTTGTGAATTTAGGGTACTGTTTGTGCTTTGGGCAAGGATATCTTAATTTACTCAAAGATTTGATGAGTCTCGGTCAAGTTAGGGCAATCAAGACTGAGGAGCAAAAATAAGAAAGCATTTGATGCTTTTGAGATGAGGAATTATTGGGGAAATGCAAATGTTTTATATGTCCTGAAACTCACCCCGATTGCACCTGCTTACACCTGGCTCCCACAGTGACTGCCACCCCAGCCTTCGAACACCTGAGCACCAGGAAGGCACAGAGGCAGGACGGGCCAGATTCTGGGCTCTCCGTCTCCCACCCCCCAGCCCCGCATCAGCACATCACAGATGCCTGCAGCATCGCCCAGTGCCCTGTTCTGCAAAAGGGCAAATAGCCAGCTCCACCCTGCACCCAGCTGACAGCCCAGTGAGAAAAGCAGGTGGCACTGTGCCTGTGGAGGACCTTGGGTCAGGTCCGCACTCGCACACAGAGCCCCCTGCGACTTGACGTGGACTCACGAGTGAGGACCTTTACCTGGGAAGGTCATGGTTAACTGGTGCCATTAGCAGTTTTCTAAAGGCTAATGAAGACATCTGCCGGTGTTTTCACAGAGCGTGCTGCTCCTGCACGGCCATGCGTGCTGTGCGGGAGCAGGGAACTGCCCGCTGTGTCTGACGGCTGCAGGGGCGGAGGGCGGAGTTCTACCTCCTGCTCCTTCAACAGCCGCCTCCTGCCCCAGGCCCAGCCTGGGCAGGGGGTGCCAGTGGATCGAGTGTTCCCGTGATCTTGGCTGGTGCCGCTGCCCGGGGCATGGTTCTCGTCTGGTAATCAGAGGTCAATTACCTTAAATAGCTGCCTGGACAGGATGTAAAACCTTCCCCCGCCACCAGTTCCCTATCCCTGCTGCCCTTCGCGGAAGGCCTGTGCATGTCGGGGTCAGAAGGGGCAGATCCTGCCTGTGGAAGGGGAAGATGGAGAAGCCCTGCCCAGTTTCCACCTGGGTGGCAGCTGGGCGGAGCCACAGCCTGCACTTCCTAAGGGGGACAATGGGGCCTAGAACTTACTGTCCAGAATCAGAAAACTCTAGAAGGAAAAAATATCTCATTTCCGGATGTTTTTCTCAGCAGAATCCAAGGCGCAGATAATTAATGGAGAGTAGTCTCAAGTACAGCTTCGTGCTTTGTCCCCAGACTGACATGCATTGATCCTGTCCCACAGTGACGTAACTCCGAACCTCCCTGCTGATGACACCCCTTCCTTCCCACCCATCTTCATCCCCTCCCCATTCCCACCCCTCCCCCGGCTCCTTCTCACCGGGACACTGGGTTGCCCGTCCTGCAGCAGACGCTATGCAGGGCGCTGGGAATACGGCCTGGGTCGGTCTCTGAGGAGCTGGCGATCCAAGGGAGAGACGGCGTCATCAGCAGAGGACCCACGAGTCACCGGGAGGAGGTGACAGCAAATACCCAGTCCTCACTCCACCATCATGGAGTTTCAACTTCCGCCTTGCTGCTTAGAGAAGAGCAAAGACAAGGCCGGCTGTCCCGGCGCGACAGGAGAAAGACGAGAGAGGAACGCCACCTTAACTCTGCAGGTGAGGGACACAGGCCGACAGTGTGGGCGGTCGTGTTGTGAGGACCTTTGCTCGGTGCACCGAGAGGATGGGCTGCCACGTCTCTACTCAAACCACAGGCGTCTCCACAGGGATGGGCCTTCTGGTCGCACAGCCAGCGCCGGTGGAAACCGCACCCTTGGGCAGACGGTTCTGAGTGAGCTCGCCTGTGTGTCCCCTGGGACTTGGTGGGCATCAGCAGCAGAAACCTGGGGGCACAGGGCACATTGATACATGGGAACCCCGGGCAGCAGAACAGCACAGCATCACTGCTCCTGGCCCCCAGTCCCAGCCCCAAGCACCCCACTGGCCCCGCCCTGCCTGGGCCACTCGGGACCAGATGGGACGAGGGGAGGCTGGGCCCGGGAGGAGGCACAGGGAGACTCTGGGTGGTGGGTGCTCCTCCGTCCTCCTAGAACATCCAGCGCTTCAGAGGGGTCGCAGATACAGGCTCCCTGCGAACCCCAGGGGCAGAGCGACCTGGAGCGTCCCCGGAGCTGTGAACCCAGGTGCCGAGGAGCCCAGCATGCACTTTCCCAGCCAGGGACCAGCTCACGCTAAAGGGTGCCAGCAGCCTCCCTGCCAAAGTCAACGCCTGCAGTGAGAGCGTTGGCTCCCCTCTCTGAGTTTGAAATGTTTAAACCCGGCGAAACTAGAGCGATCCGGACCCGTGCCGGCTCCAGAAGGTGTGCAGACCAGTTCCCAGCCCGCATCCCTCCAGAGCCCGGGGAATGACCAGCAGGCTGCTTCCTGCTTCTGCTGCTTCGGGGACAACCCTCAGTGACCTCCTTGTCAGCGGTGGGCTCCGGCCGCGGGACAGCCGGTACCGATACCCCAAGCACAACCCAGCCAGCTCCTCTGCAGGAAGTTCCCAAGCTTCTTGTCCGCAGTTGCTTCTGCCGCTGGGGCCTGGAGCGCCCTTGCCTGCTCAGGGGAGCAGGGATGGACATTCTTGGGTCGGGAGGACCTGAGACACACTGCCCTCCCGGGCCAGCTCCTGGTTCTCCCTTCTCCTGACGGGATTTCACGTGCTGACGTGGATTCTCCAGGCTTTGGGAGGAGAGAACAGGGCAGAGGATGGAGACTTGCCCAGCCTGGCTGTTTTGCAGCTTTGCAGCCAACAGTGATACTTCCCGAGAATGCACTGTGTGACCAGGCAAAAGCCACCTGTGTGTGTGTGCGCGTGTGTGTGTGGGGGAGGGGGGGTTCGAGGGACCGGAGTGAGCTCAGTTCTGTCAGATGGGAACCATCAGGACTTGGACATCCCCCTCACGGTGTGTCCCCTTGCCACGCACACCACACCCGAGTCTGTGCACTGGAGACGTGAGACTGGAGAAGCACCTGGGACCCGAGCCTCCCAAGTGCCAGCGTCCCTCCCAGGAGTCTCTCTGACTCCCCAAACGAAGCACAGGAAGGTAGTTGTGATGTCCTCTGTGGTCCCCTTTCCACCCACTCATTTTCCAGCTGAAAAGATGATGGAGTCTGTTTTTCCTGCCTGCGTCAGGGGTGGGAAGGGGGGAAGGGGAACGAGGGAAAGAGGGTGAAGGAGGCCTGTGTGGGTCTTTACCTCTCTCCCCAGGGGTCCATCTCCACCCACTGCGGCGGCCCGCTGCCGAGGCCACACCTGAGATGCGTCTCCCTCCTACTCCACCTGTGAAATCAGGCCGGTATCCCCTCTCCCCTCCCCCTCTGTCATCCTTTCCTGGCTCACCCAGCCCTCACTCCCCCCACCTTGGCGGCGAGGAGCCCCCCATCAAGGCCACCATGTTTCCCAGGCTCCAGGCTCCTCCTGCACCGCCTCTTCTCGAGCCCCCCGCCCCGCCGCCCAGTCTCACCCTCTTGTTCACCACTGTCTCCTGCAGGTCAGCTGGGAAACAGCGCCGGCCTTCTCCCGTCCTGACGCCCTCCTTTGCGAACTCTGCCTTTTCCTCTCCTTTCCTTATCTGGGTTTCATGGTGAGCGGTCACCACGGGCTGCCTCCTCCGTCACCATTAGCCATCCACCCCGGCTGCACACAGAGTGGCAGAGGGAGCTTCCGGGACCTCCAGGCCCCCTCCGGGACACTGGGCCGTGGGCTTCTCCGCCCACAGCCCCCCAGCCCCCCAGCTCTCCCTGGGCCAGTCCTTCCAGAGCCGCCTCGAGCTCGCCCGCAGCCCCGTGGCCTATGGTGGAGCCACGTGGCATCTCTTACAGCAGTGGGACCTCTGTCTCTGTTTCAATTCCCACCTCTAGCACAACATTCCCAAACCAGGAGTCTGCTCTTCTGTGTCAACGAGTGAGCTCTCAGTTATAATAGATGGAAACCCAGTTCAGACGGGTCGAACCCTGGGGGAACTTCTGGCTCCCAGGACAGGGACTCCGAGTGGGGCAGCTTCAGAGTGGGTCTCCCCAGGGTGGCCCCTCACCCTCCCAAGGCTCTGCCGACTCCTCCCCTCTGTCCACTTTGTGTCACCAGGTCAGCCTCATCGTGAGGCTGCCTCCCCCCTTGCTCCCGATCAGCCGGCATGAGAACAAGTCCCTCCACGTGCGGGCGCATGTCCGTTTGGGGGCACCGGCCCCACCTCTGGGGAGTGAAGAGCAGGGGCCGGGTGGGTGTTTCCCACACACCCTCCAGGTGACAGTAGTGCTCTTGGGCCCTCCAATGTCCAGGAGAAGCTGTCACTGAACATGCAGTGAGTCCCCCTTTCACCTGTGATGCTGGTGGCATCCACAGAGTTAGGGGTCCCAGGTCAGCCATGGTCTTCACCCATGTCCTCTGCTTCTTTCCACACCCACTTCCTCATCCTGTCCCCCAAACCATGCCCCCTTTGTCCTACCCCCTGGCTGCTGGACATTGAAAGAGGAGCTGAGTTTCCCGGCCCAGAGCCCTGTGTGCTGGTCGGTAGCAGGCTCACCCAGCTGTACCCAAGGTTG
This sequence comes from Micronycteris hirsuta, assembly GCA_004026765.1. Taxonomy (NCBI): domain Eukaryota; kingdom Metazoa; phylum Chordata; class Mammalia; order Chiroptera; family Phyllostomidae; genus Micronycteris; species Micronycteris hirsuta. Next base: position 137,230 of record PVJI01001345.1, read on the forward strand.
CCCCGGGGTGTCCTCCTCCCCCCAGGGTAGTTCCCGTTCACGGTCTGGTTCATTTGCCCAAAGACAGAAAAGCGTGCAGGCAGCCTCTGGGCAGGGGAATGTGGTGGAGTCTGAGTAACCGAACATTTTAAAAGCAGGGCTCACAGGGGCCATTTCCTCCTGCCCCTGCAGGAGGTCAGTGGTCCCCATAAGCCTGCTGCAGTGCAGAGCCAGGCAGAGCCACTGAGAGAGGGGACACGGGGTTCAGACGGTCCCCAAGCTCCTGGACATGCACTTTCTGCCACCAGCCCCCTTCCTGGGTGCTCATGCCCGGGCGGCGGGCTAACAGCCAGCGGTCAGGGTCTTCCCAGAGCCCAAGGGTCATGAGAACGACACCCGGCACGGAGGGGCTGGGGAGGAGGGGGTGAAGCTCCGTGTGGCCGACCTCTCAGCAACCAAGCCTGCAGGTCCTTCAAGCACTTGACAGCAAGCTGGCAGCTCCTTCCAGGGCGATTGTGTGAGTTAAGACCCAGGCTCAGACCTCCTTCTCCGCCGCCAGCCCCACCTCACCAACGAGACGCGTCACTATTTGGTCTGTGAACCAACTCCCTGGGTAAAGTTTGGAATAAAGGGAAACGTCTAAAAGAACAACTAGGCAAACACTGTCACCCCCGACCAGGCCCGGCCTGGAGTCCCTGGGAACGGGGCGTCTCCCGGGAGGGCTGCCCTCCCTGGGAGACCCGCAGGGACTCTGGAGGGTTCCCACGGGGGCTCTGCCCAGCCACTGAAGGCCAGTCCTCCCCCGCGGCCTGGAGCCCAGCAGATGAGCCAAGGGCAGCCTGGCTGTTCCTTCGAGAAGCAAGAAGGAATCTTTTTGACTTGAGCCACTTGGATGGAACAGCTCCCAGGCCTTCAGTCATACTTGACTCAGGTTCACAGGAGCAGCAGCCACTGACTGAGGCCTTGGGCTCCGGATGCCCCCCCCCACGCCGCGCCCCACTCTTTGCATCTGCCTGTGCCCTGGGGCGGGGAGCGGGTAGCTCAGGCATGTCTTCTCTCCGCCAGCTGCCCAGACAGCTCTCCAGGGCGACTGTGCACACAGCCGAGCAGGCCACATGCACGCAGCCCGAGCTCTGTCTGCACCCCCAGCCTGTGAACACGGCTCAGAGCCCTGCCGTGGGAGTGGGGACTGCCTCCCCACCATGGGCAAGGCTGTGGGAAGTCTGGGCAGGGCCGTGGGAAGTCTGCTCACTTCTGATCGTGGACTGCGCACCCTTAGGGAAAGGGGACCTTCCCCCCAGAGGCCGTTTGTTTGATGACACATTCCCCAGCCTCGTAAGTTACATTGTTTCCACTCGGATGATCTTTCTTTGCTGGAATCCATGAGCAAGATTAATGTATGTGCAGGAATCAAATCATATTCATTATTGTACCCACGGTATCTAGCACATGTATGCTAGATGTTCAGTAAAAGTTTTGATGTGAACCGAACTAATAATGCTTCAGTTCAAAGAGGAAAAGAGGAGAAATATATGGATTTTGCTCTAAGAACTCTGAGTTCCAGATTCTGCTGTGTGTCCTAGACACATCCATTAGCCTCTCTGGGCTATCTATGGCTACCCACTGGGAGAGTGAGTAGAACAACACAAAGCCCATGGTACTGTGGTGAGGACCCAACAACACAAGGTCTTTAAAATGCCTGGCCAGCCGTAGTGTTTCCCAGCAGGCTCGGGGGCACTGTTAGCGTCTCTCATTGTCACGGTGTTAGCACAGCGGGGTGGGAGGGACGTGGATGGAGTCCCTTTCCACTTGGCAACGAAGATCAGTGAAGGCCCAGAAAAGCCGGTGCCACAGAGCAGAGCTGGGGGACACTCAGCACTCGTAGCTGCACTCCCATTGGGCGCCCAGGCCCGGGAGGACCGCGTGGAGGACTCAGAGGCGAACTGGTCCGCGGACCCACTGGGGAGGTCAGGCTCACGCATGAGTGACTAGAGCGCTGAGCCCAAAGCACGGGAAAGGGCGGGAGTGCAGCAGAGGGGGTGCCCGGGGGCCCGATGCTGAGAGGGGCCGCTCAGGAGGTGGCACTGGGAGAGGGGCTTCCTGCCGGACACACGTCCCGTGAGTCTCCTTCTTGCACTGGGGTTTCTGATCGGTGCCTCCGAGGAGACACCTCCGTGTGTGTGACCATGTGTCCGTGTGTCTGTGTGTCAGGTGGGGACTGCGTAGCAGAGGTGAAGCCTTGGAGAAAGGTTGACTCACAGCCATTTCCAAGGCAGCTGCTGGCTCGGAGGCCTTTGTGTGAGTTAGGGAAGGCGCCACCGTAGGTGGGCCATTTAGCAAAGACCCCCCTTTCCGGGCCAGGCCCATGGCTAAGCACACAGCACCTGGACTGGGTTCACCAGGATTCACACAGCACCTGGGTTCACACAGCACCTGGATTTCAGGGCGCACGCTGCACACTGCCCAGGGCTGTGTGTCTGTCTGCTGTCCCGACACAGTGTGCTGAGCAGTTCTGTCCCAGAGGCTGGTGACCCGGGGGCCCAGTACCTGCCTTCTCGCCGTCCCCACCCGCATGCTCACATCCTGGTGGCCAGCCCTGGCTCAGCCCAGGGCCTCTGGCTTTGAACTCTGATCTTGGCTATTGGTTCTGACTTTGCTCCTACATGACCCTCAGCCTAGGCCTTATTCTTGCTCCTGGTCTTGCCTCCCACCGTGGATTCTCCAGGCAGGTAGGACAATCGGCTTTCTGTGTTTCAGCCTGAGTGACCTCCCAGGGTACACGCTGCTCCCCTCGGGTCTGAGATGCCCAGGTGTGAAGTGGGGTTCGTACAGTGAGGGTGCGGTCAGGTTAAACCAGCTACACACCCTCCCTGGGATCCCCGAGTCTCTGGCTCCCGTGTATGTGGCCCACTGATGTGGATTTGCCGTTCCCGTGCCCACGCCGCCCTCCCGATTTCCACTTCGGCTCTCATCTCTGGAATTCGTGGGCAAATGGGCAGGTGCTGGCTGGTGGGTGGCCTTTCTGTACCTGGGACTAGAACAGTGAGACTGAAACCACCGATGGCCGACACTGAAAGACAGTGGGACTAACAGGGTGGCACCTGCGAGCTAATGACAGCAAAACCGTGGCAAGGGGACAGGGAGAAAGTCAGTTCTCCGCTCAGCCCTAAATGAGGGCCAGCTCCGTCCACCGTGTTAAAAAGGAGACGTCCACCTTCCTTCAGGGAAGCTCACACCCCTGCTGGCCTGGGCCGGGACAGCTCCGACCCTGCACAGGTCGACCCCGCCGCGTTTTTAGACATTTGCTGGTCCCAGGGCACAAGGTGAGATGTGCAAGAATCAAATCCTGGGCCTCAGTTTTCACATCACTAAACTGGGACAATTATTGCCTGGTTAATAGCATTGCTGTGAGAATTCAGAGAAAATGTGTTTTAAACCCTTAGCCTGTACTCTGCACAAACACGGTAAACCCTATCAAACAGTTATTACTATTTCCTCGGCTGTAGCTGGCGGCATTCATGTGAGAACTTCCTTCCCCGCGACAGAGACGCGGTGCCCATGTCAACCCAGGCTCACGCAGTGGCCATGAGCGCAGCTGGAAGGCTGTCTCCCAGTTTCTCCTGCCCTCCGTGTGGCCCGTGGCCAGGCTCCGGCTAACAAGATGTAAGTAGAAAGCGTGGACGGTCGGGGCAAAGAGGATGGCTTTCTTCCTGCGCTCCTGCTGACAGCCCCGGCCGGGGTGGCGGCCTGCAAACCGAGGGCGAGCACAGAGCTGTGAGGACGCAGGGTGCTGGTGGGCTGTGTGCACCCACCCTTCGCTGCACTGCCAGCCACCAGCACTTGCTTTTACATGAGAGAGAAACCAGCATGCGGAGCTTATTTAGGTTTTCCTGCCGTGCGGAGCTGAAACTCTCCCTGTCTGGTCGCACGGCTGACGTCGAAGCTGCAGCGGGGAGCCCGGGAAGCAGCTTGGGTGTTGACAGGGTCGTGGAAGATGGACGGGGCGGATGAGGAAGGGCGGGGCTCACTGCCGGTGCGAGGCTGGCCCCGCAAAGGACACACTCACTTTCACAGCCCCACACATCTGTTTTGCACGGAGTGGCCAACTGGGACCTCTTCTTGCTTTGGGAACAGACCTGCCCAGACATGGCCGCAGCCGATTCTGGGCTGTGGGCCTCGCTGCCCTAGCCACTCTGCTCAGCACTGGGATCTCCACCTATCAGATGCCTGTATAATCCCGTGCGATCTCCTTGGGGTCACATGGCCTCCCTGGAACATTCTCGGAATCTGCAGGCCCCAGTGAGGGCGCTTTCATTTCAGCCTCCCTCTCCTGTCCCCTCTGAGAGCCACACTTGAGCAAAGTGATAAAGGCCATTCTAGGACAGTGGGAATTGGCACGATTCGGGGACGACATTGCCTAAGAAATCACACACGGCGATGGGTCCCCAATTTTTCATTCTTGGAGGGTGTGGAATCAGCCTGAACATGGTTCTTGGGAAAGTGCCCTCAGATCATGAAACCAGCACAGAACCCATCGGGACAGAGCCACATACAGTCACTTGCAAGAACCTGAAGGCTCCCGGGCCAGACAGGGGTCTGTGGCCTAATGAGATGTATCCACAGGACCAAACAGGGACTGTGGCCGTCAGACGCAGGCAGGACAGGTGCAGAGAATCAGGAAAGAAGAACCCAGTGCTGGCGGCGCCCTCCGAGCTCTGCGGAGAAGGCGGGGCCTGCTGGCCAGTGGCAGTGTCCCGGCGGCCAACCAGGAGTAGCTTTATTTTGGATGTGGGTTTTCTGGGCTTTGGAGCCTGGTACTCACCTCTGAGCCCCACCAGGGTGGGCACAGGTTGCACAACTTGTAGCCAGGGCCTGAGACACAGCAGACGTTCAACACATGTTTGGGAAACAAGCCGGCACAAGTCACTCACTCATATGCGCACACATAAAAGTTATATATGGTGTTAGTCCCGCTTTCGCATTCTGTGTTCTGATGTTTTGACATCTAGGGGCCTTGGTAACGCTTTGTGGGGACCCTCTCCCCAGGGTTAGCCAGTTCCTCAGGAAGGCAGACAACTCACTTGCAAGTGTGCCTTTCCGTACAAACCATGCAATCCACAGTCAACACCCCGCCGCGTCCTCTCTGGTCCTCTACTCAGGGCCACTGTCCCCCTGCCCGAGCCACCCGGGGCAGCAGGTACAAGACAACCAGGGACAGCCCTCATGTCCCAGAGCCCTGATTACTGCCACCAGCCCATCCTGAGCCTGCCTCCCCGTTCTTTGTCGTGGGAATCATGGTGAAGCCTCATACCCTCATTTTGTCCTGCTCTCCCTGATGGTGCCTGACCCCGGAGCCTCCCCGTGTGGCTCTGTGTGACTGGCTGTATGTCCTTTTTCTAGGGATCTGTGAGGATGAAAGCTTCTTCCTTTATGACGGTCACGTCTGTGTCTGTGCGTCTTACCGTGCTTGATTAAAACAGACCCCGAGTGCCCTGAATGATCCACCCGCATATCTCCATCCCGCTCTAGGACCGCGGTCACTGAACAGCATTGTCCTAGTAGGCTCCCCACGTGACCCACCCCCCACAGGGAGGGAAGTATCCGCTGTCAGGCCCATGTGGACATCTGGTCCACCTGACGGTTACATTCCTGCTCTAAAACGGAGAGCTGGGATTCTGCTCTTCTAGTGAGCTTCGTTAGGGCAAGTCAGCATCTTCAGTCCAAATGGTTCTTGGACCTGAGGCAGCAAGATGGAGGCTAGAGATTGGGGATGGTGGTCAATTCACCCATCCTGATGCCACCTGGAGGTGACAAATCTGTGTGACCACTTGTCTTCCCCAGACCACATCCCCCTACCTGGGTGTGGTCTTCCCTCTACACCCAGAGCTCTGGGGGCTGTCCTTTCGGCCCCACTGCGAACCTGCCAGTGTGGGTCTGCCGCAGGCCGGCCTGTGAACCACTCTCTTGGATCTGTAGCTGCTCTGGGGGATGTTTCCAAATGACAAGAAGTGTGCCCAGCAGAGGCAGCCTCAGACACGGGGAGATGTCTGGAAGATGACTTCTCAGTCTGGAAGATGAGTCCAGGAAAGAGCAGAGGTGGGACTTGGGAATCCCTCCAGGACAGAAGCTGACCGCTCTCCTCCCTGTTCCCCAGCCCCAGCAAGAGGCCCCTTTTCTCCCAACAGCCTCAGGCCGAGGCCAGTGCCAGGGGCACACCATGCTCTCCCCAGGGACTGGAATGGAATCTTCTCCCGGGGTGGTTTGGCACGACCATCCAAACCGGAGCCTCAGGAGAGACAGAAGCTCTTTAGTCTTTGTGAGAGTGGGCGTGCTGGTCACTGGGCTGCCCAGGTGGAGCCACTGAGTATAGTCTGGCGCGTCAAAGGCCAGGTGGGCCCAATCTGCCTCCTGCCCTCCCGCCATGCCCCACCTTCAGCCACACTTCCACCCTCTCTGCTCCCTCTGCTCCCTGAGGCCTTGGGAGTGCCTGCCGAGCCACTCAGCCCTGTGAGCGAGGCTGGGCTGTGGAGAGGCCCTGCGCCCTGGGCTCAGGCCCTGCCGGCCACAGCACAGGGGCGTGAACACAGGCCCAGCGGAGAAGCTGCTGGTCCCACGGCGAGGCCTGTTGGAGTGGATGTAGATCAGCCAGAGGTTTCCTCGGGCCTGGCACCTTCAACCAAATCAATGAACAGGGGGAGCAGGGGGTGGGGGTAGGGAGGCAGGAGAGAGTCTGACAGCTCATCTAAACCTTGGCAGCCTGTCAACGCCGGCATCAGCAGGAAAAACAGACAGCAGCTTGGAGAATTCTCTGTGTCAGAGCTGTGTTAGTCATCATACGCGCTAATTCCTAGAACCCCCCCCCCGCCCCCCGCACACACAAGTGGGGGTCAGCTCCTTGAGCCGGTTTTTTGGGGCTCTAGGTCGCCCTGCCTTCCCTGGTGGGCTTGGAGGGAAAGAGAGGAGGTGCATTGGTAGAGGTGCACGGTCTGGAATTGGGGGGACCTGAGCTCTGTCCCTTCTGTCCCCGCTCTGTGTCCTCTCTGCTCCACCTCCGAGGGTTTCGCTCCACCCATGGGCACACAGCTTCCAAGACGCTGCAACTCTGAGCAGATGGCTCTTGATCAACTATTTTCAGAGATGTCACTGTTAATTATCAGAGCAACGCTCACATGCATTATAATTCCCAGACTGCGTCCTAATTATAAACCTGTCCCGCTGAGGCCGCCACAGAACAATTGCCAAGCGCTCGCTCCCGGGGACAGATTACAAGGAGCACAGAGGTGAGCAGGGATGAACACGTAACAGAATTGCAGCGGTGTGGTCGTGCGAGGACTGAGCCGGGAAACGTCTCCATTTCAGAGGATGCCACAGATAGACAAGTTTGTCCACAATGCGTTTTTCGCCCACGATCGTTTGCTCTGGGACCGTCGTGGCGCCAGGGTCACAGAGGAGGGAGGGAGTGCACTATCTGGGAGTCTCCGTAGGGCAGAGTTTGGCGGTGAGCGGCCAGGTGAAGGCTGCCCACGACTTCCGGGTAGAACAGGCCCCTTCTCCACGCGGGGTCCTGACATCTCTGTTTGGGCATGTCCTGAGCTCCAGTGCCACACGCGTCCCACACTGAGCCTCTGGCTCTGCTCACGGTGCCTGATCTCGGTCTTAGGAACTGTGACCTCCCGCCTTCCCCTTCCACATAATCGCGGTCTCCCAACTCAGCCTTCAAAGCAGATCTCAAATCCATCGACTTCTTTGCCTCTTCTCTAACCCCCAGCCCCACCCTCCCGGTCCAATGGCCACCATCTCTCTTTGGGGGTCTCCCCAGGACCCTGCCGCCCTCTCTTCCTTCCCTCTGATATCCTTCATGGAGCTGCAGGAGTGAGATCTTTTAAAATAAAAATGTGGTCATTTCAGCTGCCCACTGGCAGTCTGTGACTGTGTGTGCCCTGTTCTCCCTCCACTCCCATGCACTTAGGCCACAGGCCCCTCCCCTCTCCTGTCACTCAGCAGCCCAGCCCACAGGCCGCCCCTTCACCCCTCTGCCTGGCCGGCCCCTGCGGGTCTGGGCCCCGCACGTGCTCTCCCCTGCCTTGACATGGCCTCCCTTTCCACTTTGACTGATTCCTGCCACGGCCCTGCAGCGTCAGCCTCATTTCCTCAGAACAGATGTCCCTGGTCCCCCCGATGGGGCCACTCCCTCCTACACCCTCACAGCTTCCTTGTTGGCTTTGATGGCGCTTCCACCACAGGGAGAAGTTCTTCTACAGCCACCTCCCCGTCAACCTGCAGGCCCCACGAGGCTGAGACGTGACTCCTGGTCACACCTGGTGCCTGGTGTAGCACTTGTCACAGGGGAGACACATCATAAATACCTGCCGAATAAGGAATCCGTGAATGAGTGTGCAAGTGAAGGAAGTCCATCCGGCCACTGCAGCAGCAGCCCGCCAGTGGCCCGTGGAGTCGGCGCCAGAGGCGGACGGGTTTCCTGGACAGAGAGGTGTCTTTCTTTGTTGATTTTACACCAGTTTAGCATGTGCCTGGGGAGTCTCCCAAAAGTGACAGTCACCGGTGACTGGAACAGAGAGACAAGCAGGAGGGGCTGGCAGACGCCGAGACCAGGTTCAGACTCAGCACCTCAAAGAGCCGTGGTCTGGTCAGAGGTGATCGGATTGCGACCGGCCACGGCAAGGAGCCCCTCCTCCCAGCACAAACCTGAGCTGATCGGGCAGGTAAGACACTGTTGTTTAGGTTAATGAGTACATTTTCCAGTGTTTACTGGCCGTGTGACATGCTTTATCACTTAATTACCTGCTCATATCTTTTCCAAAATTTTTGATTTTTTTAAAAAAAAGTATTAACATATAGGAACTTCTTCTACATTCTGTTCATTAAACATTTGTCTGTAGTAGTATTTTTATAGTCTTGCTTATTTTTACATTTTATATTAATTCATTACAAACAGTCCTGATTTCCAGGCAATCAGAACTGCCTGCCTTTTTCTTTGGAATATTTACATCCTATTTCTTGTTTGGGAAGGTCACCTTCATGTGATCGTTGTTTACTTTTTTTTAAACATTTGTATGTGATTTTGCCCATTTATATCTTAGCCCATTTGGAATTTGTGTTCATATATATTGTGAGTGCAATGTTTAACTAGATTCTTTTTTTGCAGATGAGTAACTTTTTGTCATAATTTATTAACTAATTCCTGAAATTTCAACCTTGATTTGGAATGAGAATTTCATCACATATTGAATTAATACTATGTTTCTGGCCTCTTTTTTTTAAATTCATTGATTCATCGTTCTGCTTATCTAGTTTAGACTATTTATAGTCTAGGTTTTTTCCAGGTTATTTCCTTTTCTTATATAATTGAAATATAATTCACATATCATATGATTTACCCAATTAAAGTGGTGAATTCAGTAGTTTTTAGTATATTCATAAATGTGTGCACTTGTTAGCACAATTTTAGAACATTTTTCAATACTCCCAAAAACCCCCACACCCAGTAGTAGTCTCTCCTTCCCCCAAAGTTCCCCGGTCCTAGGCACTAACTAGTTTTTGTCTGTGTGGATTTGCCTATTTGGGGCCTTTTGGAGAAGTAGAATCACACACTATGTGGTCTTCTAGGTCTGGCTTCTTTTCACTCAGCATATTGTTTTCAAGGCTCGTCCAGGCCCTGGCATGTACCAGTGCTTCATTTCTTTCTTTTTACTTCTTTTTTTAATTGTCAAATAATATCATATTGTACGCACATACCACATTTTATTTATCCGCTCACCAGTTGTTGGACAGTCAGGATACCTTCCAGGCTTAGCTGTTACGAATAATGCTGCCGTGAACACTCGTGTGCAAACTGACATGTGCTTTCATTTCTCTTGCATGTGTTACCGGGAGCACAGCTGCTGGGTCACGTGGTCCCTCCGTGTTGAACCTTTTTGAGCTTTCTCAAAGCTGCGCACCACTTCACAATCTCCCCGCTGTGTACGGGGTCCCGCTTTCTGTGCCGCCTGACTGACCCGTGCTACTGTCTTTTTGTTGTTGTAGCCACTCGGGTGGTCCCGAGGGGGTGTCTCGCGGTGCCTTGGACCTGAGCATCTTTTCACGTGCCGACCAACTGAGACCGCATCTCTGGATGGAGAGCACAGTGTCCCCGACGTGGAATAGGCAACTCGGAAGCGAGGTTTCCCTGATGGCTTCGTGCCTGCCTGCCTGCCTGCCAGAAATGACATTGGCGTGTCCTTGAAAAATATTGGCATCTATTTACCTGGCAGGACCAGTTTTCAGCCTTCGAGGTCACAATATATTTGCGGGCCTTTTGCAAATGCCCTGTGACCTAAATACTTAAAAATACTGGCTTAAATTGGTTGATTCATTTTTACTTATAACTGCCTCCCTTTCAATCGATAGAAAAGCTCTAGGATCTTTGTTCTGCTGGGGTGACGTACCCATGACTTTGGATTACCCAGGAAGAAGGACATCACCAATGTTAGAATTTTTCTTTGTTGCTTGTGTAATTTTTTTACACTTGAATGTCTTTTGGTCCCACGTATTCTCATAACATCATTAAATTTGTCCATATTAGCACCCTTGGGAGGGGTAGTTTCATAGGCATGGAGCTACCGCTTTCAGATAAACACTGAAAAAAACTTAATAAAGAGAGTGGCATTTTCTAAAATTGCATTTCAGGTATATGCAGAAATGATGCATTTCCTTTGTTAACTGTTATTCCTCTATGGCTTTTGTTTCTTTCCTGATAAAATACAGTCGCAACTATCTGAGGATAGTTATTTCCCCCACATCTTTTGCAATTCCCTTAAACTCGTGTTCTACACCCGGCACCAGGAACTTGGAAGAGCCGAGTGTGGGAGGCTGGGTGAGCACCCCTGCAGCTCTCTCCCCAGGACTTTCACGAAGGGTGTTTCTTTCGCTGCTGAAGGACAGTCCCCATCCTACATGGTACCGGGGCACCTCGCGTACACAATGATGGATTTCCACTGCCGCAAATTGCTGAGTTTGGCAAATCCCTTTGGCACAGCAAAAAGTTGCTAAGCATCTCGCCCAGCTGTGGCCTTGTTTTGCTCTTGGAGCTACACGATGGGGCGTTATTCATCCCTTAGAACGAGGCGATTAAAATGTCCCACAAGACAGTAAATTGCATGAAGCAGGTGTCTGCGAGAGAGGCCGGACTTTCCATAGCCAAATATGAGGATCGGGTACCCACCCCTGTGTCCTGGAGGCTCTCGGTTGCAGAAGACTCGAGGCAAGAATCACGTCGCAGTAGCTGTTCATGTTCTAAGGCAAAGGATGTGAGTCTGGTTTTATCTGCTAGGAGTTTGGTTGGGAGGATGTTTATTAATTAACCATCAAATTCTTTTCAAAGCCTTGACTATTGTATAATGTTTTTATTGCTTTACCTCCAAGATTTAGCATCATAGGGGCTACGAAAGTCTAGGAGGATGTTTTGCCAACTCTGTCTGGTTGGGCCTGACATGTCCCCTGCCTCTCTTTCTCATATTTATCTTCCAGACAGGATGATTTTAACAGAGAGGCCTGTCTGCCCTCGGCGGCCCTGGCAGACACGGCCAATTCATCACCTACTTCTCCTGCCGTAGAATTCTTCCCGCGTTCAGTCGCAGACAGCCACTGGGAACTGGTCAAAGGTGGCCTGCTGACATGCCTTTGGGGCTTACGTTTGGGCTTATTTGAAACTAATATCCTTTCTGGACATACATTTTACTAATGATAGGGTTCTGTGTCTTAAAAAGAAAATGAGTGGAAACCACTAATCTACTAAAGTTCTCCCATTTTAGAGATGAAAACAGAGGCTCAGCCCGGGCCAAGGCCGTGCCGTGAGGCTGTGGCAGACCAAACTCAGAGTTTCGCCTCCTGGGAGCACAGCTCTCTGAGCCTTCCTCTCGTCGTCAGCCTCGCGACGTCTTCACAACTGTCTCTTTCGAACGATTCGAGCCATGCACGAGCGCTCTCACCTCCACGCCAACGGTGCACCCTGCGGAGCGGTAACAGTGCCGACTCCGCTCCTCCCAGCTCAGGACAGTCCTTGGCGGCACAGCCCTGCCCCCAGCTGATGGGGGAGTGGAGAAGCGGAGGGAGCAGCCTCGCTGGGCATGGTAAGCCCCGTGCCGTACGTGTCGTCTCATCGAGCTCTGACCTAACTCCGACAGAAACTCTGAATCAGCTCACGAGGGAGAACAGTAACCCAGTACAACAGGGCAGGGGACAGGCCAGAGATAGAAAGAAATGCCCCTAAGTTCACATAACTAGTAAAGGCCTCGTCTAGACTTGTACCAAAAATGGTATTATTCCAAAGCGTGTGCTTTCGCAAATTTAAGAAACATGCAGGTTTATTTTTGAGAAAAATAGTACAAATAATTTAATAATTTAGTAATTCTATAATTCTTGAATATACACCCATCAGTCTGGTTTCTGTGGAGCCCAGTTTGAGAACTGCATGTAAGAAGCACTACCAGTCAGAAGGGCAAAACAGCACAGCAGTTAGGAGCTCCCAGCTCGGAAGCCAGATGGCCCTCTGGCCCAGCCCCAGCTTCCCAACTGTGCAAAATGGGGCAGCTCACTGAACATCTCTGTGCCCATTTCCTCTGTAAAATGCAGACAATAACAGAACCCATCTTGTAGCATTGCTATGCAGATAAAATGAACACATACATTTGAAAATATGAAGAGCGGTAGGTACCTGGTCAGCGAGGGGAACAAATGTGTGGCCAGCTCCTGACTGTGGGCCAGATGCAACCCAGAGACCAGGCCATGTCTTCTGAGGACCTCAGAACACACGTATGTTGACTTTTTTATAGTATTAGCAAAATGGAAATACAGCTTATAAAAAGCAACACATTCTTAAACACTCAGATGTCAGAGAATATAGCCTCCAGCCTAGTTTGAGAAACACTGCAAAGACCTGCGGGAGCATGGAGTGAGCCGCAGCTCCTACTATTCAGGTGGAGTGTGGACTGTGCAGTCCGCATCGTCTTGTTCCCAAATGAAAGAATTCGGAGGGGCCCCATCCGGCCAGGGAAACGAGCCTCAGTCTCGTCCACAACCAGCGGAAGGGCAGTGCTCTGACCATGAGCTCCTGTGAGTGGTTGCTATTTGCAGACAGAAGCTCAAGCCCAGCGTTGACAGAATCCACAGCCCGAGGCGAGAGCCTGCATCCTGGGCCACTTGTACCAGCAGCGGAGCTGGACACAGAGCTCCTCGCTCTTGTGGCAGTTCTGGATCCCGGGTCCTCCCTAAGCAACGTCTCAAGCTTTGTCACCGAAGAGATGCAGGACATTTTCAGTTTTACCAGCTGCGCTGCTCAGATCCGAAGCAGAAAGACCTTCATGCCCTTGGAACAATTAATGTTTAGTCATCAAAGGAAATGATGCAAGGGCAGGAAAACAGATGCTGCTGCTGCGTTACCCAGCAAACAGCATGGCTCGCTTCCTCTCCAGTGCTCCGGCCTCCTGCTCCTAGTTCTTGCGTCAAAGAGCGCTCGGATCCCGAAAGCGACTGGAGAGCTTCGGGAGTTTTCTCGGGACCCAGCAGCTCGTTGGTGAAAGAGGCCGAAGGTGGAGAGAATGCCAGGCAGACGCAGATGGCTGGACTTGGCGAGGTGGAATAAAGCTTCCCCATCATTCAGTCTGATTCGTCTAATCACTGAGCTAGAAGCTCATGAAGTAGAAAGGCCCTCCGGAAATCTGACAGTCCAGTTACTCTACAAAACGTGATTCCGAAAGCTAGTGTCTTCCCCCAGGAAGGGCCAAACACCTTGTTTTAACTGCTAGGAAGGGAGGACTTGGCTTTCCACTTCTTCCTTTACAAGCCCGTGTGGTTATTCGCCTTCTGTCTCTGCCCTGTAAGCGCTCTTGTTAAAAATTCAGGAACGATGCCAGCTACCAAGGTAGACAGATCTGGGGTATATGACAAATAAAGTAATCTAGCACTATTATTAACAGCAGGCATGTTGCTCCTAGGCTATTTTATGGCTCATTTTCAATGCACCATTTTTATCCAAAAAAAAAGGGGAAATGGTTTCTGATGTTACAACGGCCCGCGATGAATGGGGCTTCTCCAACAAAGCAATCGACTTTTCTACGGTTGGCAGGTGAGTAAATTGGGTTTTGCTAGGTTATTAAATATGGTTTTGGGCAGATTTACTACCTGCTGGGTTTCCATAGAAGTGGCATCTATAAATACACCAGGCCAACAGCATTAATCTTTTGTTCTTAATTCATGGCCGTCTCCAATGTGCAGACAGACGGGGAGTGGCCACGCGATGACATGGGGAGGAAGGGTGCCGGTGCTGTGCCTTTAACTCCGGTCCAGCGTCAGGGTGCCGGGTGTCGCCCAGCCCCTGGGGCTGCAGTCGAGCCCACCCTGCTCTTCCGGGTGGAAGGTGAGGGTGGTCTGGTGCTCCTGGGCACAATCTTCTGGCTGGTTCTGGCACCTGCCCAGATTGTCCCCACTCTTGGCCTTTGCCGCCCTGCCCCTCAGGGTGTCTCTGCTAACCCTGGAGCTCAGGGTGTCCCGATAAGACCAGCCCACCCCTGCATCCGGGAGGTTTATTCTGTTGATCCCACTGCCGGTGAGGCTGCCGTACCCCACTGCTCTCTGGAGTGACCCCATCTCCAATTCCCCTTCCTCAGCTCTGCAGAACAATGGCACATGGTAGGATTGATTCGGACCCCAGACGACCTCACTCTGGAGGCCAGGTTGACAATCATAACACTGTCAGGCCTTCCCAGCATTATTGGGTCACAAATGTAACACACCGTGGTCTTTCACAAAGGAGAGCCCCTGGCAGCTTCCTGTCGATGGTGACCTCATTTGTGTCGTTTCTCTCTTCCATAGAACGAGACTTCCTGCCAGCAGGGACTCTGCTGGAGGGTTGCTGGCTGTGAGACTAAGTGCCCCAGGTCTTCCCTCCCTAGCCACCACGATGCTGTGTGACACATGCAGAGAGAGGTTCTCCCTGACCCCGGGCCACCAGGACACCAGCCCAGGGCACTGTGGAGCATCAGCCTGACCTGCTGTGCTGGCGTACTACACAGGTGTGCTCCCCAGGTATGCTCCCGAGGTGTGCTCTCCCCCCAGGTGTGCTCCCCCAGGTGTGCTCCCCTCTGGTGTGTCCCCCAGGTGTGCTCCCCCAGGTATGCTTCCCCCAAGTGTGGTCCCCAAAATGTGCCCCCTTGTCCCCTCCACCCTGGGTCTCAGAGCACCAGCAGCTGCTGGGGTCTCCTACTCCAGGCCTCTGTGAGTAGCTTGTGGGCTCGTCGGGTCCTTCTGCTGGGTCACTGGTTTAAGTGGTCACCTTTGACCCACGTCCTTCGTGTCTGGTCCCCGCTCACAACCATTCTGGGAACAGACGACTCGCATCTGCACACCAGTTGGTCAGCCCAGCGCCCGCCTCCCTCACCCAGATCCGGCCACCGCCGCCCCCTGGGCTGACGCTGGCTCCGCGGTGTCCACCGCTCGGGTCTGTGCTCCTGGGAAGCCCACACACTCTCCTGCTGGGCAGTCTCATCCCTGACCATGAACGCCTTCCTGGATTGGGCTTGGGATGCTATCATTGTCGTTGTAACAGCTTTTCGATATTGTTGATATTATCGAAGCTAATTTCGGTAATCACTTTACATATAGCATTTCAAATAATTTTCACAATTACCTGGTGAGAGATGTCTATTCTCAATCCAGGTTAAGTAAATCGCACCAGGTCACCCAAGTGGCATGTGGCAGCCATAGGGTTCAAACCCAGACGGCGCGGCTCCAAGCCACTACCTTCGTTAATGATGCCTTTCACTGGGTGCTAGACGAAGGGTCCCCCAGCAGGGAAGGGCGGGTCGCCCCGCGGCTCTGAGGAGTTCTCCAGAAGGCTGGCCAGCACCCACATGAACTCTGTCCGTGCTTGCGGTCTAGGGTGGGGGCTCCCTAACCTGCTGTGGATTTGAGGCAAATCGATGACAGTCAGTGCCCCCACCACTGGGGGGGCTCCTTGGCCCCAGGCCGTTGGCACCTCACCTTCATTTCCTCTATAGCACTGGGTGCATGGCAGGAGCTGGCTGCAGAAATGGTGTCGAATGGGTCGTCAGCTTCTTAAGAGCGCACGATCAGAAAGGTTATTATAAAACACACTTTGGAAAGGCAGAAGTAAGGCTAAGTACTAAGGGTGGAGAAAAGCGCTTGAGAGAAGTGAGGAAAAGTTGAAACAATGCTGGAAGAGAGGGAGCACAAAGCGGCCCCATAAATCACACCAGCGTTGTTCTTCCCGACACGGTCCCTCCTCACGTTGTGTCCCCGGCACCCAACAATTCATCATTCCTGCTTCATGCTAAGTGCTGCAAAAATAGTGTTTGGCCCAAAATGTGAATGGGAGGTAGCTTAGAAAGAATAGCAAAATGTTGACCCGTCTGAGTTCCTGAATTTTCTGTAGTGTTTCCAACCCCTCCCCCGGCCTCAAGTGTCATCCCCACGGATGGAACAAGAGCGACAGAACTGGATGGAGCGGCGCCTTTTCCTGGTGCCTGGTGGGGAGCCCAAGCTCAGCCGCCCTCTCCATTGTATGTGTTGACAGGGGGAAGCAGCTGGGTGGAGGCAGCCCTAAGCTGAGCTATAGTGTATCCAAAACTAGCACGTGCAAGGGTGGGGGAAGTGGGGGGCAGTGTAGAGGAGACCCTGAAAGACAAAGCACTTTGAGAAGAAAGTGTTTGCAAGCAGTGCCTGTGGAGCGTCCCCTCCCTCCTACCCGCGACTTTTCAGGAGCTCTCTGAGTGATTGGAGTCAGCTTTGCATTAGGAAAGCAACACCGGAAGCCATTCCCAAAGAAGGTACTTTCAAATCTGCCCTCTGCCCTCAGAACCTTGTTTATACTATTAATTTGCATTCATTACAGGATTGGTTTCTCCTTTGGAAGGTAAACGTCTGCATGGGTAGTTATGGCCAGCACACCCGTATGGGACGAGACTTGGGCAGCCCATTGTCACACTTTCTCTGCTCGTCGCCAGCCGCAAGGGCTCAGCAGTGGTCCCTGGCCCTGTGCTCGCCCCGTCCTCCATGTGGTTCTCACCCCGTCCTCCATGTGGTCCTACCCGTCACCAACTGTCCCATATTTATTTTTAAAAGATTTTATTTATTTATTATTTACTTTTAGAGAAAGGGGAAGAGAGGGAGAAAGACAGGGAGAGAAACATCAATGTGTGGTTGCCTCTCGTGTGCCCCAGGCCCAAGGACCTGGCCCACAACTGAGGCCTGTACCCTGACTGGGAATCGAACCGGAGACCCTTTGGTTTACAGGCTGGCACTCAATCCGCTGAGGCAGACCCACCAGGGCCAGCTGTCCCGTATTTAACACGCCCCAGAGTTTGGGCAAAGAGACTCACACACGGCATCCCACTCAGAGCTCACAGCAGCCCCATGTTAGATACTGATTTTTTGCCTTTTTAAGGATGAGAAATTGAGGCCGGTGACTGGGCCAGATTTCAAACTCAGATGGATTGAATGCTGAGGTCAAGCCATCAGCAGCCGCACCTGGTGGAAGGTTGCTCGGACAATATGGCAGACAGTGGGCGTCGGGCCTGGCCCACCAGCTTGGAGCCTCCCAGGCGGCTCCTCCCGGCTGTGGAGCTGCTGCAAACCCTGTGACAGCCCTTCAGTGTGTCTTCCCTGGGCCAGCACGGCAGCTGCCACCACAGGTGGGCTCTGACTCCAAGGGAAGGGCTGGGCAAGCCTCCTCTGGGCCCCGCCTCCCCCAGGCCCTGCGACCTGGGGCATCAGGGCCAAGTTTGCTGGGGCGCCGCTCCCCAGCCCTCACACTCCACACAGGAGGGGAGGGAACGATGCCTCAGACAGGTTATGGCTTTCATCCCTTCCCGCCCAAGTGCTCTGCTCAAAAGAACAGGTCTGTGACTTGCCGCTCCCAGGTTTTTATTTGTGAGGGACCTTGCTCCTTTCTCACAGTGCCTCACCGTGTGCTTGGCTCTGTCCCCTGGGCATCAGGACAGTAGACCCTTCTGGAGAATGGCTGCCCAACTCGCTCCGTATTTTTTGAGATCCAGCACCCATTCTCCTTGCTGGCATGTTATTAACAAATGTATCAATACCGCCCTTCACCCCTGCGCTGCTGGGTGGGCAGGCGCTCGCCTGACAAGCTCCAGAGGGCCTCCCAAGGGCCCTTCGTCAGCTGTGTCCCTTGCACAGAGCAGGTGGCTGCAGGACCGAGAGAATGGCCCACCCAGATGCCCTGATCACCCAGCACACTCCAGGTGCCCGAGTTCCAGAAGTCCCCGCTCAAACATCCCCGAACCCATTTTGGAGCCCACCTGAGCTCTAGGTTGGAGAGGGGCTGAGGGATGGCTGCTTTTGGGGGTGCAGACAGAGCTTTCAGGGGTAGGGCACGTGGGCAGGGACATTCACGCGGGCACAGGTGAGGAAGCTCACGATGCAGGAAAAGCCAAGTGTGGGAAGAGAATCAGGAACTTGGGGTTGGGCATGCGGGGGTCCCGGGCCGCAAATTCTAAAGTAGAACCCAGACGTCCAGGCCGTATTTTAAATGGAAACTTAATTCTCATACAGTGCAATTCACCCTTTCAAAGTGTACAAGTCAGTAGTTGCTAGTGTAGTCACAAGGTTGCACAGCCATCCCCGCCACTGCCTAATCTCAGGACGTTTCGTGACCTCAGAAGAAACCCGACGCCCATCAGCAGCTGCCGCCTGCTCACTCTCTCTGTGCATTTCCCAGTTCTGGACGTTACATATGAGCAGAAGTGTGCGATATGTGGTCTTTCATGACTGGCTTCTTTCACTCAGCTTAATGTCTCCAAGGCTCATCCGTGTCGTCACAGGGACCGATACTTCCGCTTGGCTGATAGCATTGCATTGTTCTGTTTACGCACGCACCCATTGAGGGGTGTTTGAGCTATTTCCACTTTTTAGCTACTATAAATAATGATACAAGAAACATTTATTAGTTTTTGTGTGGACATGTTTTCAATTCTCTTGGGTACAGACTGAGGATTGGAATTGCTGAGTCGTAAGTTTATTTTTTAAGAATTTTCAGACGGTTTTCCCAAGCGGCCGCACCAGGTCGCATTCCCGCCAGCAATACATGAGGGGTCCAGTTCCTCTACACCCTCTCCAATATCTGTCATTGTCTGTCTTTATTAATAGAACCGTCCTAGTGGATACAAAGTAATTATCTCATTGTGGTTTTGTTTGCGTTTCCTTAATGACCACTGATGTCGAGCATCTTCTAATGTGCTTTTTTTTTTTTTTTTTTTTGCCATTCGTGTCTGTTCCCTGCAGGAATATCTCTTCCAGTCCTTTGCCTCTCCCTTCCCGGTGCTTTGGCAGCTCCATGTCTCACTCTCAGCCTCCAAGCTTTGCTTCGAGCCCCAAGCTGTCTCTTTTTGAGTCAAGCTGGAGCTGCTGCTTCCTCCATAGAGTGGCTGGCTGCCCCTCTCCCGGCTTCCCCGTTACGGGCATGCCCACATCTCTCGTATTTTCCAGGGATCGCATAGAGTCCAAGAGCCCCGCCTCCAGTGGACAGCTGGTTGCCCAGACAGGTGGGGCTGCAGTGCACACAGGTGCCTGCGATTCTCAGGGCCTGCTCCGTCCTCTGCCTCCTCGCCAGCTGCCAATGCCAGTGACCTGCCGCCCTTGGTGCTGACCCTGTCTCCTGTCGTCTGGAGGTGGAAAGGCAGGAATCAGAAGGGCAAACTGGCAGAGCAGTGACCGATGTTTGGGGAAGTCAGCTTCTGTCACATTCCTCCGTGGGCTGACTCACCAGAACTGAGGTGTGGAAACCCAGGCGCTCCCCCCACCGACCCCACCAGGGTCTTCAGAAGGCACGCCATCTCTGCGGGGGCTTTTCTACATAAATACGTGTACTGGATCCACACAGACGGGATTTGGTTCAGCTGCCCTTGGCCTTTGGAAGCAACACCTCCACTTCAGTGTCCAGGGCTACCAGATGCCAATGAAGACAGGATCAGCGTCTTAAGGATTTCCTGCTTTCCTACATTCTTCAATTAGGAAGGATTTTTTGTTGCTAGGAAATGCTGTGCACAACCCAGAGGAGACAGAGGTAAAAGTGCACGTGGCCAGGTTAGTGTCCGCGATGCTGGGGGTCCAGGGGCTTCCCACATACCAGCTCGAAGCTCAGAGAAACTCTGTCCCTGCCAGGTGAGAGCTAGAAGTGGGGGCAGAAGCGAACCGCCTTGGCTGTGGAAGAAGTGACTCCTGCTTCCTGAAGCCTCAATTAAAGTCCGAAGGTGTCCTTCCCCGGCCCTCCCACCCCCGCAGGAGGTGGCCCTGCACCTTGCTTCTCCGTTCATTCCACTGCAGACAAAGCTCTTGGGGGAGGGGCGCAGCAGGACCAGACCCCAGGCCTCGGCAGCGATGTTTCTGGGCCTCAGTAATCTGACTGAGAACTCTCGTGAGCTGCCCCAGCCCAGAGTGGCATCAGCTTCACTCATTTTCCCTTTAAACACAAACCGTTAATCTTTTCTGATTGTTGCTCAGCTCAATGTGTCAAACGTTCATTGACTTCCGAGCAGAGATTTCTTCCTTGTTCTTTCCTCTGGGTATTAGCAATAAACGGGTGCCAGACTGTAGTTCAGAAAACATAACACTAATGCTTTAAAGCAGGAGTTCAAACGTGCAGGAAATGGATTCTGTCTTGGGAGCAAGGGGTGGAAATCGACGTGGCTGCCAGTGGGCACACCAGACCCTCGGGGCTTCTCAGTCAGGGGATGTCTGTCCACGCACCAGTGCCCTGAATTCCCATGAAGTGCCCTTTCTAACTTACAAACCCCGGCTGCACATCCATGAACTTCGGACATCGACTAACTCTTCACCTGTTTACGGAAATCTATTATCTGTCCACCACCACCATCTGGTACCACGATCCCTCTTCTGGGGTAAAGTAACCCAGAAGGGACACCTTCCCACCCCACCACATGGGCCATACAAGAGTGTCCATGTTTCACAGGCCTTGTCCCCTGGCCACAGTTGACTGGGTGATGGTCACCTGACCAACAGTGGGCCAATGAGAGACCTGGTCTGCAGTTTTGGGGAGCAAAGTCAGTCCTCTGGGCTGGCAAAACTGCAGAAGTTGGGAGCTGTCATTGGCTTTGGTTTCTGACACATGAGGAAGTCAGTTTCCAGAGAAAGAGGTGAAACTTCCACGCAGAGAGGGAAGAATTGAAGAGAATGTTCTGGCAGCACGTAGGCCCCTGGTTCTAGGAGCTCCTTCCTTCAGGCTAATTGGAGATCTTTCAGCAGCCTGATGCGAAATTCCCCATTTTGGCCGGAAGTGGAAGTCCAGATTTTTTGAACCCAAAAGAGCTCTGGTTGTTTCACACACGTTAGCTCATCTTCGTCTCCCTGCAGCCCTTCGGGAAGGTGTTATTACCTGATTTTGGAAATAATAGACGAGGCACAGAGAGGTTAATGGAGCTGAAATCAGGCTCAGTCCCACTGGCGATGTTTCAGGCCAGGTGCCTTCCTACTTGCTGAGAAGGCGCAGCGACTCCAGCACGGTGCCCCGTCCTTGGTTCTGAGCCCTGCTGGCGTGGACTGGAATTGAGATGCACAGTGACGGTGGGAAGCCAGCTTGCTTCATGCCCTGGGCGTGCGGCCCCGTAGTCTCAGCCACTGAGTGATTCGCTGCTGCCGCTGAGACGCTCCTTCATCAGCTCGGCTGCAGATGGTATCTGCCGTGGGACCTCGCTGGTGAGTCGCTACCACCAGCCTTCCCACCTGCTCCAGCGGACTGACTTGGGATGAATGACACACTCCGAACCCAGTTCCGCCTCCCTGGGCCAGACCCTTTTCCAGACCCCGAGGACCCAGCCCTTCCAGCATCCACGAAGCCTGACCGGCAGTTTCAAACTCAGCCAGAGGCCTCCGTGTTGTCTTCTATTCCAAAGACGCTCCAGGGTTTGTCCCAGGCGAGCCAAGGCCACAGCTGTGCTGGCCTGTGATGCCTCCCACCTGTCCCTGCTCCTCCACACCCTCGGGGAGCAGCAAGGACATCAGCAGCCACAGAACAACCCAGCCCCACAGGAACTGAACAGAAACACCTGGGATGGGAACATGGAGACAAGGAGTCTGAACCTGCAGGCAACAGGCCGTTAAGAAGAGCCGAGGCCGGCCTTGTTCCTCTCTTCCTTCCTTTCCTTCCCTTTCCGGCTGGGAATCTGGCCCCAGAGGCAGGCAGGGGCTGGCCATCCCTGCGAGTTCTGGCCCTTCACAGTTGGCACGAGGTAGGACAGGTGCGGCTCGGCTCAGGGAAATGAAAATCAGAATTTTATATGGATCCTTTTTCCTTTTCCTTTCCCTCCCTCCTTCATTTCTTCCTTCCCTTCCTTCCTTCCTGTCGTCTGTGTGGGGAAAACAAAGGCTAACCACAAACGTTCAAGCAAAGAGGAGGATTTTGTGAGGAAGAAGCCCCCGCGCAGTTGCACCGCGTCCACGGAGCTCCCGGCCCTCCCCTACGCTGCACACAGCGACGATGGAGAAAGGGCGACGCCTGAGCAGTCTGACCGCAGTTTGACAGGTGTGTCCTCCAGGACTCAGAGAGGCCGGAGCTGTTAGCAGTAAAGGTGGCAGGAGAAACTGTGTCCCTCAGTCAAGGGCACCTGTCCATTCGTAGACACATCTGTGTGTGTCTGGCAGGCTTCACACACAAAACACCCCAGTGAATGCTCAGACCCGAGGATCCCACCGGGTCCAGGGTGTCCAGTCCTGCGACAGGGTGATTGTCCTTGCTGGGGACAAAGCCTCGGATTTCCCTCATAGTCATGTAGTTGGGTGCGCAGGACAAGTGACGACGGTCCGCCCAAGGGCCAGGGCCTCGCTCTCTTCCCAAAGGAGTCGGACGGCCAGCTGGTGCCAAAATGCCACTTCAAATGACAAAGCCATGCTGCCTCGGGACCAGAGGTCCAGAGACAGGACTATGCTTTGTGGTGACATTTGGAGAAAGGGGATCAATCGATCATGAACTTGACGATCTACAGGAAGTCCAGGAACCAAAGGCCTGAGTTCTTAAAGTGAGCAAACAAGGACAGGTGTGTTCCGAGCACCCTCGGGCATCCCTTTTGCAGCCCTTAGTGCTCCCAGGCTTCAGGGATGTGAGACTGCCCCGGAACTCCCGCCTTTAACCATTCCTGGAAGAGCGATCTGACCCCAAATGCCTAATATTCTCAAGCCCCAGACTTAGACAGAACTCTGTCAGCCCTCAGCTGCATGGAAACCTGACACAGTGAAATTGGGCAGGCCGTCTGTTACAAGGAGGCTGTCGGGAGTCACAAACAGCAGTAACAATCACAGTTGAATTTACTGAGCACCTACTTCATGCCATGACCTGTATGGTGTGACATACTGCCACAGTGCATTTGTGCAGCCAGCTCTCTAAGCCCAGGAGGGAAGGGCTGATATCAACCGTTCGGTGCAGGTAAGGAACTAGACCAGGTGACTGAAGTGGGGTTCTGCCGGTGCCCCTCACATTCTGGGACTCACCAGGCATAGTTATTTGGGGAACGTTGTTGGGTTCGGAGACAGATCATTATCACAGTCCCCAGGAAGACACCCTGAGGACAGGCTATTCAGAAGCTCCGCACACAGGAAACCAAGCCCTTCGGCTTGGTGGAGAACTTCGTTGTCTGGTAACATGACCGCTCAGTGTGTGTCTCTCTGTTTCGGGGGGAGTTTGTAGAGCTGTACAGACATGGTTGCACGGGCTGGTTCGTGACCTGCTGCAGAGAAATCTGTCCTGAGCTGGTATTTCGAGTCACATTTTATAGTTAGAGGTGCTGGGGCTGAAAGAATTTAAGAGGAAGTTTGTAGGAAAGCTCCTATATCCTGTCTCTCTGTGTGGTGCGATCGTCTAGACGAATCCTTCATAGCACATGCTTTAAATCCCATAAACATTCCCTTTCCCATGTAGCTCCCATATAAATATCCCCATTACATAGGGAACTCCCATATAAATGTGTGCATGCAAATGCGCAGACGCAGATACTTGCACACACATACCTGTGTTGGTTTTCCTGCAGTTGCACCTTTGGTTAGAGGGGTCTCGTTTCATGATGTAGGCGGCACGTAAGAGCGAAGGGTGTGCAGGAAGTCAGTCCTTGTGGGGAGTAGGGCCATCTTCTTAAAGGTTGTGTGTAAGCACAGCTTTTGTGAACCTCACCGTATGTTCAATTGGCCAGTATATTTACCTACTTAAAGATCATTTTCCTGAACGTTATATTGCCCCTCAATTACCAGTCTGACCAGCTCTTGTTTCAGTTTGGTGGAGTAATGGAAAAGGGAGGTCATGCCATCCGATGAGCCGAACCAGCCGATGGCGCCCCTTCCCGCTCCCCCCTCCCCGTTCTGCGCAGCTTCTCCCCTCTCCCCAGGGCTCCGTCGGCATCAGGAGAGGAATAAAGAGGCCTGGGCACCAGAAGCTGGTGCTCAGTGTGAACTGGTCCCGCTAGTGACACCCCGCCACACCCACGGCCGGGCTACCAAACTCAGTCAGTCAGTCAGCTGCACAGGGAGTGTGAGTCCCTGGGGGCCCCATGCTGATGGCTCAGGGCAAGGACATGCATGTAGGTTGTGGCAAACGAAGGCTCCCCCTGTGTGGTGCAGGCTTGAAACAGAAGAAACACTAGGGACCAATCTCTCGTTTATATTCCCAGGCTGACAATATGGGCAGCCATCACGTGATACCACTCAACAGGGCTTCTCCATAACTGTTTCTGAATTTTTTTTCTCTATCGAAATAAATTTATATCTTGCGTCTTTCCAAAGAGGGCTTGAGACAGGCATGTCTAGACGTAGGGCCTTAAGGTGCATCATGATAAAATACACATCTTACTACCACGTGACCCAGGTGAGGGATGCCTCACACTCTGCAGACTCTCAGACACGGAGGTGCTTTCGGAGATGTTCTCCGATGGCCTGGGCATCTGCAAACCCCTCTCGAGCTGTTCAGCCCGACCTGCTTGCCTCATTCACCAACAGGTTCCCGAGCTCCTTTGGGTGCAGGCCGCCATTCTGGCCGAGGGGACACAGTGATGGCCGGGCACGGGCCTTGCCCATGGTCAGAGAGAGAGACAGGTGGGTTGGACAGCCCAGCTCGGTGCATGTCACAGGACGAGAGGGCCACAGTGGAGGCAGTGAGCTTGCAGGTACAGCACCGCATTCTAGATGCCTCCCCCAGGTTGACGCTCACCTCTACCAGCAACCAGGCACACAGCCCACGGGAGGTCATCTAGCCTCCCTGCACCTGCTCCTCACACCTGCAAAATGGGTTGGCAACCATCCTGTCGGTGTGCTTGCTCCTGTGAGGACTCAGCAAGGCGATTCCTGGAGCTGGTCTCCGAGCGTGTACTAAGCCCTGGGCCCACCAGTGTCTGGGCCAGCTGACACGGAGTACATGGTGCTCCACGGACAGGTAGGGCACCGGGGCCGTACAGGAAGTCCTCGCCTGCTGTAGCTGAAAGGTGCTTGAAAACTACGAATTTAAGTGAAATGACATATAAGGAAACCAATGTCACCGGAGGCCAATGGATAAAAACAGAGTTAAGTTCCTATGCCATATTTGTGGTCACAAAAACAGGACCCAACTTCTAAGGCCCAAAACACTGCTAATATTAAACACTGAAATAAATGTGAACTCTACACACAATTATGAAAGATGAATGAAGACAAGTAAGAGCCTCCTTTTCCAGCTGGTTTATTCCAGTTCGGGGTCACTGGTGGCCAGAGCCGCCCCTGGCAGCTCAGATGGCAACCACTCTGGACAGGACACTCTTCCGTCAAAGGGCCACACCCACTCACGGCCTGGGACAGTCTGACACTCCGTGTCACCTCACGTGCCCAGCTTTGGGATGTGGGAGGAAACCCCTGGCTTCTGTCCTGCGTTACTCCTCAACCTCTTTGTCACTTTTACTTCTGTCGGAAGGGAGGACACTCTCTGAGGAGGAGACTGGGTCACACATACCTTCCAAGGGAAGAGGGGGCGCCCCCACCCCCCGGAGCCTCAGCGTGGCCCCTGGGCAGGACACAGGCTGTGGCCGCTGTCGCCCCACCCCGCTCAGTCGGGGGCTCTGCTCAGAGTGCCTGTCCCGTGGGGATTCGTTGTTTTAAAGACGTCGTTCTTCCTTTCGCCCCGACTGACCAGATGCTTAAACCGCGCACCTCCCTTCCCCCGCTCTCCTTCTTCACACACCCAGGAGGGCTGTGGTTTTTTCCAGGACTGCTCAGTGCCACCCCAGCCCTGCACAGTCACATGTGTGCCGCTTCCTCTGTCATTTGCATCTTAATGTTCCAAACCAACAATCATGACGCCTTGTGTGAAAAAATACAGAAGGATTTAGAGACATTTGGGCTAATTCTAAACCTTGATGAATTAGACCTAACTGTAGAAGCTTCATGATGAGGCTTAAAAAAAAATAAGTGAAATCAATTTACAGCCGAGAAAGGTGCCAGATGGGAATGCAACCAAATCCCGACATTTTCTGTAGCACGGTTTAAAAATCACAGGGAAAAAAGCGCTGCCTCACACCGGAACCTGCGTTCCAGCACCGGCTGCGGTTGGATTTTTGTGCTTGTGGCGTGGACACCACTGAGGTCTCGCGTTCTTGCCCCGCTCTCTGAGCACCTACGGTGTGTGCAAAGTTCAGTCCAGCAGGTGTCGAGTCCGCTCTCCGGGGCGCCCACCGGTCATCCCGGGTCTTCCCCGCTGCTGGCGCCCCCGTGTCTGACGTGTCCCTCCCTCCGTAAGAACTGGCCCTTTTCTCCCCTCCAAGCTCATGGTGCCTGACCCTCTCAAATGAGGTAGTTCATCTGCAGGTAGACAAAGAATAGGCCTGACCCTCTGATCACCAGTTCGGTAAGTTCAAGGTTTGCCTGATGACAAGAACTTCTCGGACATCCCCTTTCCCCAGCTATAGGGGTGGTGAGCTGGTCTTACCGGCACAGAGACTCCTTAGCCAAGAGGTACCTGTGATCAATCATTACGTTAGAATCACCACACATTCCTCTATCCTCCTTCCAGAAATGGGTGTCCCTGGCCTTACGCCTCACGTTTGATGGCTGATTTGTTTTGAACTGCTTTGAAAACAGATCCCGGACATGTCTACGCCCATGGCCCCCTGCCACGCGCTGTTCCGTTGCTCAGATGAATGAATGGAAGCACCGCAGGGCTGAGTCACGTGCAAGCGGCAGCCGCCGTGGCTGGGGGTGGACGCCGGGCAGGGCGGCTCCCAGGTGCTCGCTGCAGACTGTCTTCCAGCACAGCTGCCAGATTTAGCAAGAAGAAAAACAACCAGGATGCCCAGTGAAACTCGGATTTCAGATCAACAACAAATACTTTCAGCACAAGCGTGTCCCACGTGCTGCCTGGGACACACTTACACTAACACTGAGAAGGTCGGTTGTCGTTTGTCTCTCATTTGAATGTAACTGGACGTCCTGAATGTCATCTGGCAGAAGCCCTGCCACGGGCGAGCCTGAGTCTGCCTGCGCTCAGCAAGCTCACCGTCTTCCGTTGAGTTTTACTTCTGTTTGTTACAAAACCAGTGAAATTCGGGGAAATAATACTGACCTTGAACTCCGAAGAAAGAGAAGCCGCAGTTTGTATACTGACGTGCTAGGCTTTCCCTTTGACATTTTTTTACCCCTGAATGTATATTTTGGTCTGTCTTCCACCCCCATCTCCCCTTGGCTTAGCAACAGAGCCAGTGTCCAGTGGAGAACTTGCTGCTTCCCCACGCAGAGGGATTAAAGAGATGGAACGTTAACTTCAGCAAGAACTGATCTTACTGCCAGAGGTGGATATACCCGGCTCTGCTGAAGTTTGTCCACGGGTTCCCCGTGCTATGTCAATTCCGTCCAGCACCGGAAGCTTGGGCTGGGGGCACACACGGGACTTCTATCCACTGGTCACGCTTCCTGGGAGCCAGATTTGCCAATGTGCATCTGCCATGGACTGGAACAAGTCTCTCGGCCCAAGCTGTCAATCACAGGGCGCACACCCAGTTATGGGATGTGAAGGTGCCCACACAGTGCTGGGCCAAGCACGGCCCATCCCTTCCGCACGCGCTCACCGGCCCGAGGGCTGCAGGCTATCTACCTGGAAACAGGAGCCAGAGCGGGAGACAGCCCGAGTATCCGTCCCCACGCCCGTGTGTCCACTCCCCTGCTCAGCATTAGCAGCCCAGGGCAGGCACAGAGAAGGAGGGCTATCTCTGCCGCTTCTTGTCAGTGAAGGAATGGAGTCAGGAGGGCCACCAGATAACCAGGCCACCCGAGTCACTCTGCCTGCCCTTTCTCACCTGGGATCCCTGAGAGAATGACCCTCTCTCCTAGGTGTGCAGAGTAGTCCTCGCTAAGGTCCATTCTAGGGAAAACTGAGCAGTTTGCAGTAGGAGCTTGCTTTCCTGCCGGAACCCCCGCTAGGCGGAGGATGGCCGAGGGAGGCACTAGGCCTGCGCCCCAACACTCTGCTCCTGTCTGCTCTCACACAGCATCTGTGGTGGCCCTGAGCCCCCAGGAAAGCAGCAGATGACTAACATCTGACAAATTCCTCAATACCAGGCAGAGGTAGTTAATCCAACACAGACTTCTTTTCAGCTATTCTTCAACTTGACTTGCACCATGTGATTGCTTCCTCTTTTAGCATCTACTAAGTGGGTCAGTATCCTCTTTTAGGGCTTTCTGGAATGACCTTGACCTTTGCCGCAAAAGGCAACAGACAGACCCCTTTAAGCCTGCCCTCACGGGATTTTCTGTCTGGCTGATGATGCAAAGCCTCGGCACTGTGCTGTCGCTGAGGGCATCTGTCCCAAGCCAGGCAGTCTCCGACCTAATAATGTAATAGCCTTAAGTCTATCTGTGGCTACGGGGCGGATGGAAAGGTCAATCCCCAGCCTAGGGGCGGCGTCTGTGAGAAGCCTGCTAATCCAGGCGCCACTGTGTTTCACACAGTCTGGGGGTGTTTTCTTCATTTGATGGACTCTGCTGACCTTCACAAGCCAAAAAGTGACCTTTAACCATATCTCTTTGGGTACCTGATGATTCAGAAAAACCTGCCTATAAGCCCTGGCTATGTATTTTCAGAAGTGAGCATGACAAAGAGAACGGAGAAGGCACCCTGACATTTGACCCACTTGCTGAGATTTGGGTTCAGCCCCCCTCACCCCCCCCCCCTTGCTGCCTACGGGAGGTCTTTGATGTGGTGACATTTAGGCGGGGTAGGGGTGGAAGTTACTAACGGAACCATTTTTGCAAGTGGCCTCTAGAGACACAGCTCAGCGCTGAGGGAGAGCACACGTGCCTCACAGGAGAACCCGGGGGGCTGGCCCCGGCCCAGCCTGGCGAGGCGGTGGGCAGAGCAGGCAGCTCCTGCCACTCGCAGTCCCCGAGGGTGTCTCTCGGCATGCCCTGTGACGTGTACCTGCTACATGCTTCCATGCTGAGCAGCAAGCAGGGAAGCAGGGAGGGGACCTGGTGAGAGGTCCCTAGGGCACACTTTTGTGGATCACCGTGCTTCCGCTGAGTCCCGAAGACGGGCTGCCCCCGAAGGTCTCGGGACAACATGCAAAGATCCAGAGAGCGGGTGTGATTGGAGCCGCCACTCACAAGCATCCATTTTTGTTGTTGTTGTTGTTTTATCATTTTATTTTTTTCATTACCATTCATCCTCCCGTACCCTCTTCCACCTCCACCCACCCTTCTTCCCTCTCCCCGCCAGAATCACCAAAACAAACATTCCTGGTTTTACTTTTTTGCACTGTGTATAACTGATGTTCGGAGACTCTCCCCTGCCAGCAGTGAGTCTGGGCACGTGGCGTGACTCGCTCGTGAGCATGAGAACTGTCGCTGAGCAGAGTTGGGGGGACGATGCGGGGGCACAGGGTGGGTGGGGAGAGTGCACCCTATTTGCGATTTATTTTCTCTCTTCATGACAAGTGTGTGCTTTTTTTACAGCCAAAAAACCAAGGCCAAATAGAACTCTGCTTTACTGGTCACAGTTTATAGCACTGTGTCCATGCGCTGGGAGGAGCTCTGTCATTTTTCTGGTATTTAAAATGTTCTGTCCTTGGGAATTTGGGAAGGCAAGTGCCCCTTCCCTGGTGACGTTTGCCTGGCAGTAGCTGACGCCCCAAGTGTAATGGGGTGGGAAGGTCACACGTCTCCCTGGGCTTGGGAGGATGTGAAGGGTGGGGCCTTTTGTGGCCTGCCAGACTGTGTTGCTCCAGAGCTGGGAAGACCGCCCCTCCCCCCAAAGATTTCCTGCAGTGTTTATTGAACACAGCCCCCCTTCCAGCATTACTAATACCTTCCTGCATGCTCACCACCATCTCCTGTGCGGGGATCCTCTAACATGAAAATACTTCTGGGAGGCACAATCCATGTATGCATTTGGAGTGAACGGTTCTGTCCAAATCACCGTCTTCAGATTCTTCTTCCTTCGGGGCAGCTGGAGAGTAAAACTGGAAAATGATGACCATCCCTGGAATTCCTTAAGCTCGTGGCAGTTGTAAGAGGTTGGCAGGTGATCGGCCCGTCGCCCTGGTTCCCTGTCCCTTCTTTCTCTGTGCTGCACAGAGGCACCCGGGCACTCCCTCACTCACAAACCCCTGCTCCAAGGAAGCGGCCCAAGCACATCCTTATTCTGTGCATACATGCACTGGGTTAAAACCAAAACAGTACTGGCACCAGCCAGACTCCTCCACATCTATTTTTTGGTGATTTCTAGGATGACTTCTGCTTTGGGTTGAAATGTGTCTCCCAAAAAAAGACATGTTGAATTCCTAACCCAGCACTCAGAATGTCAACTCATTTGGAAATAGGATTGTCAACGATAGAATTAATGAACATGAACTCATGCTGGATTAGGGTGGGCCCCTACTCCTATGACTGGTATTTGAAGGAGTGATAAATGACTGGTATTTATAATGGATGCCGAAGGAGGAGAAATCTAGACACAGAGGCACCCACAGTGAACACACCATGTGCTCACGGAGCCAGCCACGGGCAAGCCAAGGGAGAGGCCTTGGCAGAGGGAAGCCACCCTGCTGACACTTTAACTTTGGCTTCTGGCCTCCAGAGCTGCGAGACAATACATTTTGGATGTTCGAGCCACCAGTCTGTGATGTCGGTCACCGCTGTCCCAGCAAATGACCACGACACCACGCCTTCGTCATGGCACGGGATCTGCAGCCCCTGGTTTTTCTCTGAAAACTGAGTGCTGTGGAGTGCAGCCGATGCCGTTCAGGGGGAGCACTGCCCGAACAGTAAGGAAGGAGTAAACAGTGGTTCCAGAGCACAGGCTCTCTGGAATAAGGGTGACCGGCCCCCAGTGTGGAAGACACAGGTTTGAGACTCTGCTCTGTCCCTTGCTGCTGAGGTGACTTTGTGAGAGCGACTTGGAGTTTGTAAACTTTGATTTTATTTTATTTTGTAAAACAGAGCTAAGATATTCCAAAATCCAGACGTGTGAAACTTAAACGTCCCATAAATTGCCAAGTGCTAAGTGCGCGTGAAGGGTTCCTCTCCGTCTGACCGTAACCGGAGGCCGGGGCTCAGCTTGGCTGCTCGGGAGGGTCATGTCCCTTCCCTGTGAACTGTCAGAGGGGTTGTCTAAATAAGAAGGTCAGCCCGCTAATTTCAGTTAGCTTTCCAGCAACGGGCACGACTGCAGGCATTCTGGGTTCTCAGTTCCTTCCCAAACCACCCACCGTCTTTCCTGTCACAGGTGTGAGGCTGTTCCCTTCAGTCCCCAGGTGGTACTACACTCAGATTCTCTACACTGTTGTCACCCAGGCCCTCTCGGCTCCTTCCGAGTCCCCAGATCTTTGAATGGGAGTGGTCATTACCTAATTTGCCTTCAATGTATTCACTTGAGCTCAGTCTTCTTATACCAGTGGGCTGTAAGTCTGAGTGGGCCTCGCCATCCCATGGAGGCTTGCTAAAACCCCAGGGAGCTGGCCCACCCTCAGAGCGTGTTGGATGTTGCCCAAGAATTCGCATTTCCAACAGGTTCCCAGAAAACACTAACACTGCTGGTCTCGGCACCAGAGTCTGGCAACCCTGCAAACATGTCACTTGCATTTTAGGGAAACGCCTTCTGAGTATTATATTCCTGGAAATCCTACGATTACTAATGCTTAGCTTCTCTGGAGTCTACCTTCTGGGTGGTTATTACCCTTCAGCATGCAATTCTGCTTCCTAACCCATCGTCCCTGCCTATCTGCCAGGCCAGTCCTCCGCGTGGGCGTGCCATTATCTCTGACAGTCCCACACAGCCCTGCTTTGTCCCATTGCAAAGGCCCACCTTCCGAGGGGAGCCGGTGGTGAATTCTGGCTCCCCGGACGGCTCAGTCTATTTTCCAGGAAGAGCAGATTCGTTTAATCTCTGGCTCAGTAGGCTTCAGCTGGTGAAGGTCTCATCTTTCTCCAAATGTTATCTGCTAAGCTTATTCCAGAGGAGTTGTTTTGTAAAAGTATAGTTATTTCAAGGTTACACCTCAAAGTTCTGTAAACAGAGAGTAAAGCAAAGTGCATACAGTAAGAAGAGGTGGTTTCCCCTGAGGAGGGTGAGGGCTGAGCAGGCTGCTGTCTTTAGCCCCCGGTGAGGGCAGTGGGCGCTCACACTCCCGGGAGCAGCCGGGAGGAGGGAGGATGGATTTAAGTTGTAACAGAAAGAATTATCACACTAGTGAGTCCCATCCAAGGAGAGCTGGGCCAATGGGGCTTGCCGAATATATTATCTGAGACACTGTCTTACTGGATCTTATTTTATCTAACTCCAGTTAAATGTGTCCCTCTTGCCTGGACGGGTGGCTCAGTTGGTTAGAGCATCATCCCTGTGCACCAAAAAGTTGTGGGTTCGATTCCAGGTCAGAGCACATACCCAGGTTGTGGGTTCAGTCCCCTGTTAGGGTACCTACAGGAGGCAACTGGTCAATGCTTCTCTCTCTCTCTTCCAATTCCTCTTTCTCTAAAATCAATAAGCATGGATAAAAAGATATGTCCTCCTGATGTCTGGCTAGTTCTGTACCTGTTTCCCTTACCCAACTGACAGAGTCCACTT
Organism: Micronycteris hirsuta; assembly: GCA_004026765.1. Classification (NCBI taxonomy): domain Eukaryota; kingdom Metazoa; phylum Chordata; class Mammalia; order Chiroptera; family Phyllostomidae; genus Micronycteris; species Micronycteris hirsuta. Next base: position 170,315 of record PVJI01001345.1, read on the forward strand.
GGCAAAGCGGCTGGACTACCAGGACCGGGAACGGAATACGGCTCGCACAGACTCAGAAGGGGTCTCTCTTACCTTCAGGCATAGAGATGTGGGATCTTCGGGCTGCCGGAGACCTGAAAGAGCCCCCTCGCCACTCTCAGTAGAAACGAAACCGCCACCCACACCGTCCCCTGCACACAGTTTCTGTGTCTCTCCTCACAGACTCCTGTGTGTGAGGTTCTCACTGCTTAACGACTTTTATTCAGTGTTTAGGCTGTTTGTGGTTGTTAGCGGGCTGCATTTCTATGGAGAAGAGATGTGCGCCTCGCTCACCCTGCAGAGGCTGTGAGAACAGTCCCAGCTCACCCTGAGGGCTCGTCGTGCACTGGAGCCTGGCCTTTGTGTCCTGTCCTGTCTCCCCCGGGGAGAACGTCTCTGCTCCTTCCAGTCATTGTTCCTGTGCTGGCCTGGGGAAGCGTTTCCCACCGCTCAGCACTATTTTCTGCTCAGACGCTCACAGCACGCTGGCCTGGTGGCCCCTGCATGAGCCCCGCGGGCCTCTTCCAGCCCGAAGCACGCTGTGTCAGGACTTCCTGGGTGAGACAGAGATGTCGGGCGGGTTGGGAGGCATGCACCTCCGCTCTGCCAGGTCTGGCTGCCCACGGACTGGAGGGTCACCTGTCCTGCCCCCAGCATGCAGAAAGGCCTGGCTTACCAGGGCCACAGCCTCTGCAGCAGACTGGTCACTGAACTGCTTTGGAGCTCATGGGTGCAGGGTTGGCATGAGCAGCCAAGGGCCATACTAGAGCAATAGGGAAAATTCCTGCTCATTCCAGGCAAAAAGCAGACCCTGCCAGTGGCCATGCAGATAGGTACAGAAGCAAAGGAACATAGGGTAATTGAGGTTATGGAGAGTCTGTGTCTGGAATTAATTTCCCTTTAAATATCCCAAGCCCAGTGCTCAGCATCGTTAGGAAGCCTGAACAATTTCCTTGTACTTTTCCAGTGTCTTTTTATTTTTTCTCCTTGCCCTTACCCTATCTCAGTTCCACAAAGATCAGTTCAATAAAAATCTTTTATGAAAGATAAGCTTGCTGACTTCTGGCCAAGATGGAGGCGTAGGTAGATAAGATACACTGTGCCTCCTCACACAACCAAAAGAAGGACAACACATTTGAAAAAAAAAAAAAAAAAAACAACCAGAACCACCAGAAAATCGAACTATATGGAAGTCAACCACCAAGGAGTTAAAGAAGAAACATTCATCCAGACTGGTAGGAGGGGCGGAGATGGGAAGCTGGGTGGAAAGGATTCGTGGCAAGGCGGCAGCTGGTGGACCAAGTGGTCCCACATTTGTGTGTGGATAGATGGGGAGGATAAACTGGGGAACAAGACAGACTGCTCAGCCCAGGGTTCCAGCATGGGAAAATAAAGCCTCAAAACCTCTGACTGAAAAAACCTGTGGGGGTTGAGGAGGCAGGAGAAACTCCCAGCCTCACAGAAGTGTTTGTTGAAGAGACTCACAGGGTCCTAGAATGTACACAAACCCACCCACCTAGGAATCAGAACCAGAAGGTCCTGATTTGCTTGTGGGTAGTGGAGGAAGTGACTGAAAGCTGGCAGAGAGCAAGTGACATTGTTCCCTCTCGGACCCCTCCCCTACATACAGGGTCACAGTGCAGCAACGTGGGTTGCCCCATTCTGGCAAATACCTAAGGCTCCACCCCTTACTACATAACAGGCGCACCAAGGCAAAAGAAAATGGCCCAAATGAAAGAACAGATCAAAGCTCCAGAAAAAATACAACTAAGTGATGAAGAGATAGCCAACCTATCAGATGCAGAGTTCAAAACACTGGTAATCAGGAAGCTCACAGAATTTGTTGAGTATGGTTGCAAAATAGAGGAAAAAGCAAAGGCTATGAAAAGTGAAATAAAGAAAAATGTACATGGAACCAGCAGTGATGGTAAGGAAACTGGGACCCAAATCAACGGTGTGGACCAGAAGGAAGAAATAAACATCCAACCAGAACAGAATGAAGAAACGAGAATTCAATAACATGAAGAAAAGCTTAGGAACCTCCAGGACAACCTTAAACATTCCAACGTCAAAATCATAGGGGTGCCAGAAGGAGAAAAGGAAGAGCAAGAAATCAAAAACTTATTTGAAATAATAATGAAGGAGAACTTCCCCAATCTGGCAAAGGAAATAGACTTCCAGGAAGTCCAGGAAGCTCAGCAAGTCCCAAAGAAGTTGGACCCAAGAAAGTGCACACCAGAGCACTTCATAATTACATTACCCAAGATTAAAGAGAAGGAGAGAATCTTGAAAGCAGCAAAAGAAAAGGAGACAGTTACCTACCAAGGAGTTCCCATTAGACTATAAGCTGATTTCTCATAAGAAAACTTGCAGGCAAGAAGGGGCTGGAAAGAAGTATTCAAAGTCATGAAAGGCAAGGACCTACATCCAAGATTACTCTATCCAGCAAAGCCATCATTTAGAATGAAGGACAGATAAAGTGCTTCCCAGATAAGGTCAAGTTAAATGAGTTCATCACTACCAAGCCTTTATTATATGAAATGTTAAAGGGGCTTACCTAAGAAAAAGAGAGAGATAAAAAATATGAACAGTAAAATGACAACAAACTTACAACTATCAGCAACCGAACCTAAAAAAACAAAAAACAAACTAAGCAAACAACTAGAACAGGAACAGAACCACAGAAATGGAGATCACGTGGAGGGTTATCACGGGGAGAGGGAGGAGGGACAACAGCGGAAAAGGTACAGGGAAGAAGAAGCATAAATGGCAAGAAGAAGCAAAACAGACAGGGGGAGGTTAAGAATAGTATAGGAAATGGAGAATCCAAAGAACTTAAATGTACAACCCAAAGACATGAACTAAGGAGGAAGAATGTGGGTGGGAGGGTGGTGCAAGACAGAGGGGAATAAATAGGGGGAAAAAGTGGGACAACTGTAATAGCATAATCAATAAAATATATTTTAAAAAAAAGAAAGATAAGCTTGCTTCTCTGGATCCTTTGGGTAAAAATGCAACTCAACAGCTAATCTTAACCAGTTGTATAATTAATTAACCAGTTCACTTTGTACAAGTCATTTCATTTTTCGTAGGCCAGTTTACTCATTTGTAAAGTAAAATAATTAAACTAAATCATTGTTTAGCTTTTTTACAGCTCTTATATTCTATGACTCATGGTTTGAATTTTTGAATATTTTTTTATTTTTTAACTACAGTTGACATACAGCATATTAGTTTTCGGGGTACAACATATTGATTAGACATCGACGTAGCCTGCAAAGTGATCGCCCCAGTAAGTCTAGTACCCACCCGACACCACACATAGTTATTTCAATATTATTGACTATATTCCCTATGCTGTACTTTACATCCCCATGACTATTTTCATAACTGGTAATTTGATCTTAATCCCTTCCCCTTTTTCATTCAATCACCCAGTCGCCCTCCCATCTGGCAACCATCCTAATGTTCTCTGCATCTATGAGCTTGTTTCTGTTTTATTTGTTCATTTATTTTGTTTTTAGATTCCATATATAAATGAAATCATATGTTATTTGTTTTTCTCTGTCTGACATATTTCAGTTAGCACAATACCCTCTAGGTCCATCCGTGTTGTTGCAGATGGTAAGATTTCATTCTTTATTATGGCTGAGTCATAGTCCCTTGTATATATGCACACTTCTTCTTTATCCATTCATCTGTTGATGAACACGTAGGTTGTTTCCATATTTTGGCTATGTAAGTCATGCTGCAATGAACATGCGGATGCACATGTCTTTTCAATTTAGTGTTTCTGGTATCTCCAGATAAATATCCAAGTGGAGTTGCTGGGTCTTTCCTTGTCTCTTGTTATAGCCTTTGTTTTAAAGTCTATTTTGTCTGATGAGTATTGCTACCCTGACTGTTTTTTTTTTTTTTTTAATTTTCATTTGCCTGAAATAGCTTTTTCCATCCCTTACTTTAGATCTGAAATGGGTCTCTTGTAGGCAGCCTATGTATGGGTCTTGTATTCTTATCCATTCACCCACCCATTATCCTGATTGGAGCATGTAATTCACTTACATTTAAGGTAATTATTGATAGGTATGTTGTTATTACTGGTTTATTATTCATATTTATTAAAATATTTTTTCTTCTAAAGAAGTCCCTTTAACATTTCTCATAATCCTGGACTTGTATGTCTATTTCCTTTGCCATATCAGGGAAGTTTTCCATCACTGTTTCATCAAACAGTTTTCAATCCTTTGCTCTCTCTCTTCTCCCTCTGGCATCCCTATGTTATTGCACAGAATGTTATATCAGAAGTCATTTAACCTATTCTAGTTTTTTTTTCTGATTCTTTTTTCTTTCTGTTGTTCTGATGGGGTGTTGTGTGCTACCTTGTTTTCCAAACTGCTGATTCGATCCTTTGATTCACCTAACCTTCTCTTGAGCTTCAAGTGTATTCTTCATTTCTGGCTGCTGCCTTTTTTATGGTTTCTATGTCCTTTCTTATGCTTATTATTTCTTTAGTGAAGTTTCCAGTAAGTTTATCTACCCTTCCCTAAGTTCATTGAGCATCCTGATAACCAGTGTTTTGAACTTCGTATTTGGTAGATTGCTTGTCTCCATTTTGTTTAATTTTTTTTTCTGGAGTTTTGTTGTGTTTGAATTTCATTTGAGAGATGTTTCTTTTTCTCCTCATTTTGGCTACTTCCCCACATTTGTTTCTATACATTGGGTGGAGCTGCTATGTCTCTTGATCTTGGGACAGCCTCCCAAGTGGCACAGTCTCCCTGGTCACCTTAGCTGGGTGCTCCAGGTGTGTCTATTGTGTGGGTTGTGTGTGCCCTTCTATTGTTGTTGAGCCTTGCTCGCTGTTGGTGTGTCAATGGAGGGGATCAACACTCAGGCTGATTGTTGGCGAGGACTTGCCATGACTACAAGTGGAGGAACCTCTGTGTAGGCCTGACCCTGCAGAACAGGATTCGCTTTAGTGGGGCTCTGGTGTCTGCTGAGTCTGCCCTTTGGGTGTGTCATTTATGAAGGTGGTTGGGTGGTGCTCTGGGTGCTCTGAACTGGCACTGGTTGTGTTGGTTCTGGAGCCTCTTGAAAGGAACTCTGGTATAGGTCAAGATCAGTTGCTGCTGGTGCCCATCCCAGGGCCAACTGGAGGGAGCTACAAAGTGATATGCAGATGGTTTCCACTTGTACTGGGCTTGGGGGTGCCTGGGAGAGGTTAGGCTGAGAACTGAGGCTGGCGTCCACTAGTGCCAGGCCTGGGGCCACTTAGCAAGAGGTATGATGCATGCTGAGGCCAGATGCTGCTTGTGTGGGGTTGGTAAAGCTTTTAGAGATTTTAGGGAAGTTGGAGGCAGGAGCCAAGATAGGCAGTTTTTATGGAAAAGCCACTGGAAGTGGCCTGGGTGGGTCCAAAAGTTGGGTGGGGTGAGGTCTCAGGGAATCACCAGGGCAGGGTGACAGTGTTAGCCAGATTGATGGAGACTCAAGGGGAGGGCTCAAACAGGAACAATGGCTTCTGTCAGCACTTCTGTCTGGGAGAAAGCTGTCCCCCCAGCCCTCACCCCAAAGCCAGACAATCCAGTTCCTCCTACTGTGTCCCTGGTGCTTTCTGAGCTATTTCCCTAATGCTGGAGCTCCAAAGGAGTGAGTCCACTGAAGTCTCTGCTCTGGCCCTTTAAGAGAAACACTGGGATTCTAGAAGCCTCTGTTTCTCTCAGCCACAATCCCCACTGTTTTTACAGCCAAAAGTTATGAGGACTTACCCTCTTGGCACCGGAACCCTGGGCTATGGAGCCTGGTGTGGGGCTGGGACCCCTTGCTACTCAGATGGAACCTCCACACTGAGTTATTCCTCCTAATTTTTAACCACAACACATGGGTGTGGGACCTGTTTGTTCTGCATCTCTGCCGTTCCTACCAGTCTTGACGTGGCTTCTTCTATAAATCCTTAGTTATAGGACTTCTGTTCAGCCAGACTTCAGTGGGTTCTCAGTGATGGTTGATCTGTAATTTAGTTGTAATTCAATTAATTCAGCAGAGGGGAGAACAGCACTTACCTATCCCATCCTCTTGACCAGAAGTCCTGGTTTGTGTTTCTGGGGAGCGAACTCACAAAAACTTCGAAAGCCTCTCTCCCGTGGTACCCTCGTCGGTGTGGGGAGGACGCTGTTCTCGCTGTTACCAGCCAGAATGATCTCAAGTGGGGAAGTTAATGACGCCACCACCTGCATATCCTCAGCATTGAGGTTCTACCTTCTGGTGACGGCAGCCTACAGAGGGGACAGGAAACGAAGTCTGCCTTACACAGTTATAGCTGCTGCTCCTTCAGTGGTCGCAGACCCTGAAACAGACAAGCTGAGCAGAAATGGGACCACGTTTTCTCCTCTGACTGGCCGTGGCCCGGGCGTTCACAGCAGAGACTGAAGTTCTAACACGGCTTCTTCGTATATGTTCTCAGGTGAGCACAGACTTTTAACACGGTGTTTGCCACAAAGGGACTCTGTCGAAGAGTGACTGGATGCAAACTCCCACTTACTTGCAGAATATTAAGTGAGCAGTGAACTGCCTAGACCAAGTACTGGTTTCCTCTGTTTTCACACGGCCTGCCTGTCCTGCTGATAGTATTTGTCTAGGTCAACGAAGATTCTGCAAACATTCATTCCGTAGTTCACCCGCCTGGCTGCTCCAGTTATTTCTTTAAGAGCCAACGACCGTCTGTAAGCAAGGGCAGGTGGAGGGACAAGGCTGTGGGACAGGTGTACTGAGTGGCCTTGTGGGCTGAGGTATGAGCCCTGTGGCTGGCTCAGTGGCCAGTATTGCACTGGACTCGTCCCTGGGGCCTTCCACGTGAGGGCCCACAGAAAATAGGCACTTGGCATTTCTTCCTGTGGACATCGTAAAGCGGTTGGCTTTTTGTTTTATTTTATTTCAGGAGAAGCATGATGGAACAGCATGCTCAAAGGGTTGACCTCAAAGCCATTTTAAATTATGCTTCTATTAGGTTTTCTGCTATGGATCCCCATTTAAAACATTATAATTCTGTGAAAATGAGTTTACTGCAAATGGTAAGCTATTAACTAAAGTAGTGTTCCTCAGACCACCTACATCGGAATCTCCTGGGGTGTTCGTAAAAAAGCAGGTTTCAGTGCCCAATCCCAGACCTTTGGAATCTGAATTTGAAGGTCGGCAGAGCAATCTGCACTGGAGGAGCTCCCTGGTGATTCTTATACCACGTAGCCTTCGAGAATCATTAGAGAAGATTTCTGACCCCATCTCCTGACCTTTCTAAATAATAAAAGGATTTAGTGTGCCTAGCATGCAATGAGCTTATCAAATTAAAAGAGCCTTTATACAGAAAAACAAGAAAAGCTGTCTTCAAGGAATCCCCAGATGGAGAATTAGAGGCCTAGTGAAAACATTTAGTATAGGGATTTCTTTAACACTAATTATTGGTTGAGAAAGACTTCATCTGTCCTTCTCCTTATGTCCCCAAAGGCAGTCCCACCCACCTCCTAAAGCTGATGTCTGCAGCAGCGTGGGATCTCGGGGTGCAGGTAGGGGGAGGGGCCTGGGGTCGAGGAGTGGGGTGGGTGTGCACGTGTGTAAAAAGGCAGCCAGCTGCTGGCGTGGGGCCCAGAGAGGGCTGCAAAGTGAATTTCCATATCTAGAAGCTGGAGCTGCTTGACCCTGCCCGGAGAGACTGAGGGGCAGGCATGGTGGGGAAGGGGACAGTCGGCCTGGGAAGCAGTGGCTGCCCCACAGCTATTGCTCATTTATTGTGCTTCCCAATGCCAGAATCGGCCAGGTCAGGGGTCTGACAGGAACTTGAGCTTCATGAAGTTGGAGATCATTTCTATCAGATGGCTCTCTCGGGGGGAGAGGGGATACCCCAAGAACAACGGCTTAATCTTGCGTGTCATTGATTTGACCAGTCAATCACAATGGAATATGAAGGATTTTATCTTCTTACAGTTGATAGACAGCAACTCCGGCCAAGGCCCCAGGCACGTGAAGGTAATTCAGCAACCCATTAAATTTATTATGGGACTAGGAGGTGACAAATTTCCCTCTAGGGCCAAAGTCTGCCAAGAACAGGGCTGTGTTTTAGGTCTGAAGTCGTCTGCAGTGTCAGCCAGCTGACAGGGGCCAGAGGTGAAGAGGTGGCTTTGAAATCGGACCTGCTGAGTAAATCAGCCCGTCCCTGCCTTTCTCCCTCCTGAGCTAGTTTCCAAACCATTCACAGTGGTGGGTCAGGATTGCAAAGGGGTCAGAGCTGTGCTCTGTGTGTGTGTTTGTGCATGGGTGTGCATATGTCTGTGTGAGTGTGCACTTGTGTGGGGGTGCAAGGGTGTGTATGTGTGCTTTGAGTGCGTGTCTGTGAGTGTATGTGTGTGTGGAGTTTTGTGTATGCGTGTGTGCATTGTGGTTTGGTGTGTGTCCATGCGGGTGCATGCGTGCACTGGCATGGTGCATGTGTGGGAGGGTGTGTGTGTATGTGAGAGTTCATGTGTGTGTGCGTTGGTTTCTGCCTCTGCTCCTTCCAGCAGTTGCTTTCAGTGCCCACTCTCTGTGGAGGAAAAGAGGTGGGCACTGTCCGTGGCTGTGCCAGGAGAGGCCTTCGGAATTGGAGGGAAAAGTCAGAAAAGTGGGAAAAGAATGTTGGGTTTAACCAGTTTGGGGGCCAAGTTTAGTCCCCAAACCCCTCAGTGTCTAAGTCAGTTTGTCCCCAGGGTCTGAGCCATGGCCGCACCTCTCTCCCATCATTTTTTTTTAATCGATTATGCTATTACAGTTGTCCCATTTTCCCCCCTCCACTCCCCCCTGCCCCACACACCCCCATTCCTCACCCCTTAGTTTTTGTCCATGGGTCATACACATAAGTTCCCTGGCTTCCACATTTCCCATACTATTCTCAACCTTCTCTGTCCACTTTGTACCCACCATTTACACTACCTATTCTCTGTGTTTTCTCCTCCTCTCTCCCCTCCCATTCCCCTGTTGATATCCCTCAATGACTTATATAAATCCCTTTAACATTTCATATAATAAAGGCTGGGTGATGATGAACTCCTTGAACTTGACCTTATCTGAGAGGCACTTTATCTGCCCTTCTATTCTAAATGAAAGTTTTGCTGGTTAGAGTATTCTTGGATATAGGTCCTTGCCTTTTGTGACTTGGTATACTTCTTTCCAGCCCCTTCTTGCCTGAAAGGTCTCTTTTGAGAAATCAGCTGACAGCCTTATGGGAACTCCTTTGTAGGTAACTGTCTCCTTTTCTCTTGCTGCTTCTAAGATTCTCTCCTTATTTTTCATCTTGGGTAATGTCATTATGATGTGCCTTGGTGTGTTCCTCTTTGGGTCCAACTTCTTTGGGACCCTCTGAGCTTCCTGGACTTCCTGGAAGTCTATTTCCTTTGCCAGATTGGGGAAGTTCTCTTTCATTATTTGTTCAAATAAGCATTCAATCCCTTGGTTTTCCTCTTCTCCTTCTGGCACCCCTATGACCTGGATGTTGGGACATTTAAAGATGTCCTGGAGATTCCTAAGCCTCTCCTCATTTTTTGAATTCTTGTTTCTTCATTCCTTTCTGGTTGAGTGTTTTTCTCTTCCTCCTGGTCCACACTGTTGCTTTGAGTCCCAGTTTCCTTCCCATCACTATTGGTTCCCTGTACATTTCCTCTCATTTCTCTTAGCGTATTCTTCATATTTTCATCTAATTTGTGACCAAATTTAACCAATCCTGTGAGCATCCTGATTACCAGTGTTTTGAACTGTGCATCTGATAGGTTGGCTATCTCTTCGTGGCTTAGTTGTACTTTTTCTGGAGCCTTGATCTGTTCTTTCATTTGGGCCATCCTTCCCTTTCTCTGCTAGCCTGTTACTTCAAGGGGCAGAGTCTTAGGTGTTCAGCAGGAGGAGGCAATCCAGGTCGCTGCGTTGTGACGCTACCTGTGGGGGTGGGGCCTGAGAGGGTACAATGGTGCTTGCTCTGCTCTCCACCAGCTCCCAGTCACCTGGAGCGATACCCACAAGCAAATTGGGCCCCTCTGCGCCCTGCACCAGCTCCCAGGTAGGTGGGCCTATGCCGATCTAAGCCCCTGTGCGTCTCTCCAATGAACTCTGCTGCGATGCTGGGAGTTCCTCCTGCTGCCGCCTCAACCTCCACAGGTGTTTTCAATCAGTGGTTTGAGACTTTATTTCCCCTCAATGGTGGGCTGCGTGGTCTGCTCCGCTCCCCAGCTTTTCCTCCCAGTTTATCTGCACGCATATGAGGGACCATCCTGTCCACCAGTCTGGGCCCCAGTGGGTCCGGGTCAGCCAGCCGTGGGCTTCTCTGGGCAGCCGCAGCATTGCACACCCCCTCCCCCGCAACCTCTCCACAAACTGCCACTAGCCGCATGCTCTCTGCCCAGCTCTGCCCCGCTTACCGGTCTGGATGAATGTGTCTTCTCCAATTTATTGGTTGTGGGACTTCAAACAGTTGGCTTTTCTGTCAGATCTGGTTGTTTTTTGTTTTCAAATTGATGATTTCCCTCTTTTTGGTTGTGCGAGGAGGCACAGTGTGTCTACCTATGCCTCCATCTTGGCCAGAAGTCTCTCCCATCATTTTTCATTTTTCAGTACCAGGCTGTAGGAGGGTGGAAGCTGGGGGAGCTTTCCCTCTGTAGGACCCACCCCACTGCAGGGCCGAGGTTCTCAGCTGTATGAAGGCCTTCCTCACCCACTCCTATCCCGGGAGCGCTGGGGCTGAGAAGCTCAGCACGCAGGGCAGCCATGTGGTTGGTTGGTGTGAGCGGAGCACGGGAAGAAAGAGCCTTCTTTCAGATGGGGATTAACACCCGCTCTCCATCCTGGGATACAAAGCAAGAAGAAAGAGGTGCACTTGCACAGTCTAAGATTTATTCTTAAAGAGCTCCTCCCCCATTTTCTCCTTTCTCCACTCTCCATGTGTCAGAACCACACCAGGAGCAGGGCCTTCCATGTCCTAGAACCTTAACCTGCAGAGGGTGATGGGTGACTGCCAGCTGGTCCTGCTGCTTCCTGCCCCTCATTGATGTGTTCCTCGAGCATTGTCCCTGGGCATGGCAGCCACCCATCATCCCCTTGCATTACCTGCTATCTGTCACTTGTCACTGAGTGAGTACAGCCACAGTCAATCTCCACAGGCTCAGAGGGAACATGAAGGGGACCTCACCAGGCTGCAGCCTACCAGAAATCTGAAGCGCAGGCAGCAAAGCTTTGCTCAGGGTGGACTGCTGTTTCATGGTGTACAGTTGCCGCCTTAGCAGAGGGTGTGCCCCGAGAGGACGGCACTGCTCCCCAGGACCCCGGGAGCTGTTACTAGAAGAAGGACCTTTGCTAAATAATAACTCAGAGCACATGCTATGAACAATTAAAGTGGCAGTACAGCCTGGGGTCAAACGTCAGGCTTGGAGTTGGGGAAGCTCATGCCTCTTTCTTTGCACAAGAATCCTGAATTCATGCTCTCATCCCTTCTCCTTCCACAAACCTAGAAAAGGTTCCGTAAGAGAGCAGCCCCTGGGCTAACACGTGCCGGGGCCCAGGGCAGCATGCCCTGTCCCTAAGGGAGTCACGTGAGCCTGGTCATTACTGTCCAGTAAATTACTTGCATAAATAATTTACCAGGTGCAAACGAGAAGGCTGTGTGAACTGATTCATTTCAAATCTGTAGCCCAAAAAACCAGAACAGACCCCTGTTCCTTCCCCATCCGATCACATGGCGCGAAGCCACACGGTGACTGGGATTTGGGTGATGGATTCTCTCTGCACACAGACGTTGAGGGCTTTGCCTGTGAGAAAGCAAAAGGCTCACGAAGCCCTTGGAATTCAATGTAGAAGATGCTATTCTGCACAGCACCCATCTATAGTGCCAAGCTGCACTTATATCAGCAGTTAGATCCACGGCCTCACTCTCACTCAGCTCCGAGAGTGAGGGCAATGGACAAGGACCGAGTCCTTCACCTCTCACAGTCTCCTTTCTTACTGGGCTGCTGGTCCTTGAACTTCTCTTGGCTTCTACCCAGCCACAACCTCACTCCGCTTCCAGCCGGCTCTCAAACAGTGCACATCCTGAGCCCGGCCCCACCGCGGGGTAGCTTCCCAGCCAGTTTTGTTCTGTGCTGTCGTGGAGCTGAGATGCTGGGGAGAGATGACGTGGTGCACACATGACTGTGAGCGCCACCTCTCCCTGATGTCCTCAACCCATCCACCACAGGTCCCTCCCAGCCAGCCCTATGAGAGCTGTCCCCCTGGGCTCACCCCGCCCCCCAGGGGCATCGCCTTCCGCTACTAGAAAGGACGGTCTCCGGGGCATTCTCCCACCAGCCTCCGACAAATCTCTCTTTTTGTTTTCCTTTGAGTCTCAAAGTCTCAAAAGTGCTCCGCTCTTACTGAGGCAGTGGTCGATGCAAAGGTTTTCCAATAAATGGAACCTTTTCTCCTTTTTAAGCACACTTTTACACAACGTGCAATTTCTGAACGAGATGAAAGGAGCACTTCCCGGCCGCGCCTCTGCTCACCTCCACCCACTGCTCTGACCCTCGGGGGCCTTCCCGGTCTGGGGGACCCACCGTGCGGTAACACCCCCGCCGAGAGACGCCTGTCCAGAACCTATCCCACTTCTACATCATCTGCTTTCCACAAGGGTCGCTTCTTTTCCCCTTGGCTGTCTCACATGCCATGGATTCTTTTTCATTATTTTTCACCTTTTTTTCCTAAGTAAGAAAAAAAAATCCCCACTCATATTTGTCCCTGCTGATCATGTAGTTTTCTTTGAGCTTCTTTCTTTCAATACATTTCTCAATGAGCTGGATGGCCTGGGAGGGGGTGGGGGGAGCAGGGCCTCCATATGCCCACCCTGGTGTAAACGCCTCTTTGCAATGTGTCTTTGTTGCTCTTCCCCCATCAGGACGTGGAGATCTCTTTTGCACCCTTAAATCTAGTCTTGTCAGTGGGGTTTGCTCTGCCTGATGGGACATAAGCAAATGGGATTTGACGCAAACAGATGCTGGGAAGTGCCTGTGCGCTGGGCCCGCTTTCTCTTCCTGCTGGAAACCCTCTCTCTGCCTGTAACGAAGGCCAGGAACCTGAAGCATCATGACAGACGTGCAGCCCAGTCACCCCGTGGTCTCAGCTGGCGCCACAGACAACCAGCACCAGCGGCCAGACATCTGAGCACATAACCTCAGAAAACAAGCAGCCAGCCCAACGGCCAACTGCAGAACTGCTCTGCGAACCCACAGACTCCGGAGCCGTAATAGAAAATGAAGCCGTTAAATCTGGGGGTGGTTTGTGACACAGCAAAAACTAATCTGTCCTCCAGTGACTTAGTGGATATCCATCTAGGAGGCTTTACCAGTCTTATGTGCCTCAGTGTCTCTGTCCTGCGGGAAGTCACCTGTTTTACTGAAAGTCTTCAACATGCACGCATGCGGGGTGCTCGGGCATGGTGTTGCTTCGTGCAAGAGTTACAGAGAGTCTCTCCTTGGGGATCTTAATTTACCTATGCATCTCCAGCGGCGTGGTGACAAAGGAACAGTGTCTGCAATTCAGGGAGACAGCCTGAGAACAGGGTTTCTGCACCTCCTCTTCAGTTTGTCTGTCCACACCTTAATATCAGCAGGGGCTGGGTAGTGTACTTGAGCCCAGCCAATCCGTGGTCAGTGATTGTGAAATAGACCCTACCTAGTTATATCAGAATTGTGTGTGTGTGCGTGTGTGTGTGCAGAAAGAGAGAGAGAGTTTTTGTTTTTAGTTATTTGTTTTAAGGGAATGGCTCACGCAACTGTGGAGGCTGGTGTGTCTAAACTCTGCAGGGCAGGGATACCGGCTGGAGACCGAGGGAGAGGCTGAAGTTGCAGCAAGTTCATGTCCAAAGGCCGTCTGCTGGCAGAAGTCCCTCTTCCTCAGGGGACCTCAGTCTTTTTTCTATTAAGACCCTCAACTGATTAGATGAGGCCCACCCACACTATGGAAGGCAATCTGCTTTACTCAAAGTCTACTGATTTAAATATTAATCTCATCTGAAAAAGACCTTCATGGAAATATCTGCAGTCACATCTGACTGAACATTTGGGTCATGTGGCCCCACCGAGTTGACACAAGAGATGAGCCGCCACACTACCCTTGCTGCGGACCTGAGCCTTAGACCAAGTCCTTATCGCTGAGAAAGCCGTCATTGCTCCTGACTACGGACCGACTGCCCTGGACTAAGCGGCCGGATGCAGCAGATTTCCGAACAGTTACGGTCCGTGTAGGTGTATGTGGTCCGTGACCCGCGGGCCCCACCAAACACTCCAGGCCTGTGCATCCTCCTTTTTTCCTCGCCGATCAGTCCTGGACCGGTGGGACGCTCGGCTCTCAGAGAAGCCATCTCAGTCAAGAGGAGTGTGGGGAAGGCAAAAGAAACATGGCTTCATTTTGATAGATTAGCGACAGATTTCGGGCATCAAGATTCCAGCTTCTTTGATCAGATATGCTTGGAATTAGAATGACGTTACAGAGGAGGGGTTAAATATGTCAGAGATAGAAAGTGTGATTTCACACTCCTTGGTCTCTAGGCTGTAAAAGTCTTTGTCAGTTATGCAAAAAGCTTCTAAAAGTGGAAGGATTAAAGATCTGGGTTACACAGACTGGAACAAAACAAACAGATGTGGCTAATGACAGATATGTGGGCTCTCAAGGATATTAACATAAATAAAAATTCATCACCAGAAATAATTACATTCCCCACGACGGCCCACCCTCTAATCCTCTTGGGCACTGAAAAATAATGGGAAGGTTAACGCATTTCTCACATTTCTAAGCATGTTATTATTTCTTGCTTACGCAAAAATTACATAAAAGCAATCATTTGGAATCTGGGAATGGACGACATACACTGGCCTCAGATAAAAGCTTAACCAAACTAGAAAAGCAATCTGCCGTTGCTGACAACACTGTCACAAAAATGTTACATTTTATGGAGGGGACTTCTCAGAATTCAGCAACAACACGTTGAGCTGCTAAATTGAGTCATTTGCATACAACGGCAAAGTGAAAATACAGTAATCTTATTTTTGCTGCCTGATAGGATTTCCTTGAGCTGGACTGCTGAAGACAAAGTACTCGTCTCCTTGCTTCCTGCCCCAAACTCCACGCCATCCCTGTGTTTTTTCTCCACCAACCCTTATTCTGCCTTTCTCCTCTCTACCTTTATTTTCATTTTTCTTCCACATCTCCCCTTCTCTTTGTTTCCCCTTTTCTGTCAGTTTCTTATCCACTAAAAGTGTCTCCAACTGACAGCTATGCACTCATTCCTGAGCAGAGAAAAGAAACCGTCATTTCTCATCCTTGCGTTATCAGACCTTCTTTTCCCTCCAAGCTGGTACTATTACTAGAGGTGCTATTATTGTTACTTACCTCCTTCTAGATGGGCCGAGAGAATCGGCACAGATAAAATCCCACCCAATCTGGAGAAAGAGGATAGCGTGCTTACTGAAGTTGAGTGCACACACACACACACACACACACACACATGTGTTTTGGTCATTCCCTCTTGTTCTGCCCCCGGTATTTGGGCCATCACATGAAACCATCAGCGCCAGAATGGCATAATGGTTAAGACGGACAACTCTGCCATTAACTTGCCTGGGTTCGAGTTCAGCCTCTACCACTTATTCTTTTGAGACCATACAAACTTGATGCTCTCTGTTCTTC
>PVJI01001346.1:0-33131 GCA_004026765.1 Micronycteris hirsuta
GGGGGGAGGGGAGGGGAGAGGATACAAATAACTGTAATTGAACAACAATAAAGTAATAAAAAAATTTAAAAAAACAAAACAAAAAAAATAAACGTGTACTTATATATATGTATAAAGTGTGTATACACATAACATCCATATAGACTAGAAGGACCCACACAAAATCTGGGTGGTAGAATATTAGTCATTAGGATTTATTTTCTTTATTTATAGATTTTCTGATGTAGCAAAGTTTCTGCATTAAAAATGCCTCACTTTTGAAAAATTTCAAAGCTCATGGCTGTGCCCAGAACAGTGCCTAGCATAAAGAAGGCTTTCAATATAGGTTTATAGAAGGCAGGAAAGCAGGAGTAAATTCGGTCAGAGTGGATATTACCTGGCTATCTACAAAACAAAAACAAATCTGGAAGGTAAAAAAAACAGGTGAAAATAAAGGAAAGGACAGTTTTGGGGTGCAAATGCAAGAGAACATGACAGATAACCTAGAAATAAAAATGAATTTCAGAGCTTTTTTCTTTTTACCTGAGAATGTGTCTCATTTTCTTGCAATTGTGTTTTTAGTGTTTCATGTTCTATGTTTAGCTTCTCCATTATTTTCTTAAAGGCATTTCTGCGGGTTAATAATACTGTTCTCTCCTGATGTAATTTCTAGGCAGATCCAAATAGAAGTAAATAACAGGCTTTAGCAATATCTAGTAGGCCAATATAAATTAAATTTGACAAATACTTTCAATGTTATTCTGATAAAATTCTACCAAGGCTATAATTTCTCTAAAACCCTTTTGTAAAAATATCCTGTGAACAATAAGCTAAATCAATATGGACTATGTTAGTAACTCTCTTAAGGTTACTATACTATTCCTACCCCACCAAATTTACATTAATGTAAATGGTAATGAAAAGCCACTGATAAGTCTTAAATGGAACTTAAAAAGTTCGTATTTGTTGAAATGTACTATCCCTTGCTTTTCAATGATTGCCTTTGGGTTAAAACTTAAATCACTCTAATCTCCTACTATATATGTAAACAAACACCTCATTTTTCCCTATAAACAACATATATATTAAATTTAATAAAGAAAACTGGAACTATAATTTTGTAACACTCTTATAACATTTACCTTTTTCTTTTCTTCACCTGATGATTTTAAAGCTGGCAAATCATTAAATGTCTCTATATCAATTATCATTTGCTTAATTTTGCTTTTTAGAGAGTGCTGTTCTTCAGTCATCTTACTTTCCAGGAGCTCCATTTTCTGTAGATCCAATTGTAGACGTTGACTGTCTGAAACACAGGAAAATTCAAGTCCATAATTAGTCAAAACTTTATCCCTTTCACAAAAGGAAATACAATGCAACCATTAAAAATCACATTTTATAAGATTATTAGTAATAGAAACATATTCACTGCAACTAGTGAGACAATACAAAGATATATTAAGAAAAAAAACCCTCATTCCTCAGGTAATCAACATAACTAGATGTATAATGCATATTAACTATGCTTGTCTCCATGTTCATATGAACATATGAAAGGGGGTGCCCAAAAAACAGAATTATCTTCTGGAGGACAGACCCCTTGTAGTACTTTGCCTGCTAGGTCAATGTTTGAGGGACCCATCTGTATCAGTCAGTGGACCAGCTGGCATTGTTGTGAGAGGCTGCTTTTGGCTTCAGTAAACTTTTTTTGAAGACTCTTCTGATGTGACTGCCCATTTCATGATGGATGATTGATGAATGCACGTGCCCACACTGCGCTGAGTGTTCAACAGTTTTTGACCCAAAATGGCATGACCCCAATGCCCCACCTATTCACTTGATCTTGCCCCGAGTGACTTTTTCTTTGTTTCCCCAATGAAAAAAGTCCTCAAAGGGAAACATTTTGTGAATGTGGAAGAGGTGAAATAAAAAATGCCAAAAAGTCATCAAAATTGAAGAGTTCAAAAACTTTTTGAGCTGTGGAAAAAATGTCTTGATAGGTGTATTGCATCAAATGGAGAGTACTTTGAAGGTGACTGAAATTTAAACATGTAAGAATAAATACACGTTTTTTAAATAAATAAATTCCACCTTTAGGGTCCCCCTTTGGATAAGAAGACACAGTTCTCTTCCTAATAATATAACACATACTATGAGATAAAGAACCATTATTTTAAGTAGGAGGGTGACCCATATATAGTTATGTCGGAGAAAGCAAGTTATGAAATGTTATATATAGTTGATCTTAATATTAGAATTATATATACAGTCAATTTTCATTATTTGTGGTTGTCATAGTCTATAAAGTCACCACGGACACTGAGTTCACAAATACTGAACTACAGCTCCTAGGCGAAATACAGGGTTAGGTTCCTGTGAGTCATAATATTTTCAACTGATTAATGTATAACCTTGCTTTATGTGTTTGTTTAAACACACTGTACTTAATATATTTGTTGATTTGTTGCCACTGAACTCATTGCCAGCTTGTCCTTGAAAAAAGCTGATCTCCATATAGCACATCACATCACAGCCTTCTTGTGCTCAGGAACACTAGCCAACACTTATACAGTATGCTTGGACGTCATTTTAAATAGCAAAATCACCACAGAAAGCATAAAACTGTGGGGAAAAGTGGCACTAAATATGCCACAAAAGGACTCATTTATCATATGAGAACTAAAACAACTTCTTGCCTTATTTCATCTCTACTTGAAATGCACACATCAGACAATTCGAATTCTTCACCAGCCTACACATGTGCACAAATGACCATGAAAGTGCTGCAAGTACTGATTTTGGCATTACGAATTAATTTTAGTGAGTAGGTAAATTCACAAATACAGAATCCATGAATGAGGACTGACTGTGCATACATTCACGTGTGTGTGTCTCAATTCTCTGTTTCAAAAGTACTGAGCATCTACTATGTGCCAGCTGTTGAGGATATAGAGGAAATCAACAGAAACATTACTGTGCTCAAGGAGCTATATTCTAGAAGTAGAACCAGGCAGTTAAAGAGCATTTATGATAAATTGGGTAACTACAATAGTCCTCCCTTATGCCTGGGGAATATATTCCAAGACCCTCGGTAGATGCCTGAAACCGCTAATACCGAACCCTATATATGCTATGTTTCCCCCTCAACACATACATATATACCTATGATAAAAGTTTAATTTTAAAATTAATTTAGAATTTAATCTATAAACAATAACAATAAAATAGAATGATTATAAAACTCAAACAAGGGTTACTTGAACATGAGCACTGAAATACCAAGATAGTTGATCTGATAACAGAAATAGCTAATAAATGACTAAGGAAGAGGCAGGTAGCATACCCAGTGTGGATATGCTGGACAAAGGGACGATTCACATCCTAGGCTGGACGAAGAATGGTACAATATTTCATCATGCTACTCAGAAATACATGCAGCTTAACACTTAGGAATTTATTATTTCTGGAATTTTTCATTTAATATTTTGGACCACAATTGGCCATGGTTAATTAGAACCACAGAAAGCAAAACTACAGATAAGGAAGAAATACTGTAAAGAGTAATATAGCCCTGGCCAGATGGCTCAGTTGGTGGGAGCACTGCCTTGCACACCAAAAGGTTATGGGTTCGAGCCCTGGTCAGGAGACATACTTAGATTACGGGTTCAAGCCCCAGTCTAGGTGCATGCAGGAGACAAATGAACAGTGTTTATCTCCCTTCCCCTTTAAAATGAATAAACATATCCTTGGGTGAGGATTAAAAAATAAAAGAGTATACATGGTGCCATAAAAGCATGGTCAAAGGGGCTCTCCAAAACCATGCTTTTTAAACTGAGGCTTTAAGGATTGGGAGTCAATAAAACAAAAGAAAGTAAAAGTATTCCAGAGAAAACAATCAACACGTGAAAAGTTCAGCGTTAAGAAAGCATGGTACCTTTTAGCGAATAAAAGAAGTCCGGTGTGACTAGAACTCAGAGTTCAGAGTGGACGGTGACAGGAGATAAAACTGAAGAATTAGAAGGATTTCAGCTCAAGAAGGTTTTAAAGTTCAGATAGGACACTGGGGCTTCATCCTAAGAGCTAGGGCAAGTCATCAATGAGTTTTAAATCAGAATGCGGCAAAATTAAATTTCAGAAAGTTCACACTGCTTGCAATGTAGATGATTAATTAGAATAGCGTAACTTTGTTCAGGATAAGCAGTTAAAAGCTTATTCAATGATCTAGGCAAGAAATCTTATACTGGTGTAGTTAATTTAGGAATTTTTAATAAATAATATTTATTAAATATTTTCTGTGTGTCAAACTTCTAGGCCTAGGGAATACAGCAATGAATAAAGCATAGGAATATATTTATGAAATATACAGTTATGTCAGATGGAAATAAATGAGAAAATAATGCAGGAGAGATCTTGAGGGATTTAAGACAAATTAGGGATTTGGGATTAATGAAATGATTGATTGGACACAGTGCTTGATCAAGGAATCAATACAGAATTCTATTCCAACTTGAGTAAACGTGTGGATGGTGAGGTAGGCAGAGAGAGGTACAAATTTTTGTTTGGGGAAGGGAGTGAGATGATGGGTCGAAGTCAATTTAAGATATGTTGAGTTTGGAATACCTCAAAAACATCCAAATAGAGATAAGATGTCCATGTATGGGCCTGTGAAGTCTGAAGATACAGATTTTGAAATAATCAGCATAGACATGACCTGAAGCTACATAAATGGCTGAAATCATTGAGAAAAGGACTCATTACCAGAAATTATATGAATAAATTGACATGAAGGATCCTATAAAAAAAGAACAATAAATGATCAAAGAAATAAGAGAAAAATCAGAAACCCTGGGGAAAGACATTTCAAAAATAAAGAAGTGGTTTGTATGGCAGAATATTTCTTTAAAAAAGACTGCAAAGTATGTTTTGGATTTACCAACCAGGAGGACCATGATGTGTATGTTGAGAACTGATTTCTTACAAAAAAAACAGGACCAAAACTGAGAGGAAGCTTTTAAAAAGTCTGGCTATGAAACCCCTGAAAGGGAATGATGATAGCTAGGCAGAGAATATCCAGGAAAGGCTTTTTCTTTTTTTTCAAGATGGGATAAAATATAGAAAACAGACCAGAAAGATAAATACTAAAATTCTAATAGTAATAAACTCTTAATGGGATTATATTTTTTCTTATGCTTTTCTGTATCTTCCAAATCCTCCATTATAAATATAAACTACATTTATAATGGGAAAACAGTATTTTAAAAAATATTGCATTCTAATAGGATTATATGATACCCACCTTCTATATTTCAAAAACTTCTTAACTTTGTGATTCTGACTTTTTAAAAAGATTTTTTAAATTTACTTTTAGAGAGAGGGGGAGGGAGAAAGGGAAGCATCAATGTGTAGTTTCCTCTCACACACCTCCAACTGGAGACCTGGCAAGCAACCCAGGCACGTGCCCTGACTGGGAATCAAACTGGAGGCCCTTTGGTTTGCAGGCCAGCGCTCAATCCACTAAGCCACACCAGCCAGGGTTGATCCTGACTTTTAAAGTCCTTTATTACAGGGAGATAAAGGTAAAAGAGAACCAGTATTACTGAGTACCTAAAATGTGCCTGGGTTTATATGCTATCTCATTTCTCTTCATAATAACCATAGGGGGTAAATATTATTATATTACAAAACTAAAGTTTAGAAAGGTAATGCCTAAGGTCACACAACCAGTCAGGCTTTGGGGCTCAGTGATATTATCATCTTAGGAAATGTTCATTTTTAAGATAGCAAATATTACTTCATGATAAAAAAGATGCTACTATGAGCAATACTGAGCTAGGGGAAGAGAAAAATATCACATTTGGTTGATTTTGCTACTTCAGGCTTCTTTCCTCAAGGCATGATTCTTTGGCTTTCCTTATAGCTACCAAAGTAAAATCTTATTAGAGCTAACTCAAAAATGGATGCTAATATGGAACTGAAATACCTATCCTGCACATCCAATGAAGAAATCTCAATTCAAGTCTGTCTTGGCCAATTTCCTCTCTGGTGTTCTCAATTAGGTGTGTTAATAATCCTACATGTGCAGTAGTTACTTATTGTAGACAGAGGCATATGGTAATATATCTTCATGTTAGAATATTTTGCCTTCACTATTCCCTGTATTTTAAAGTACACCCCCGGCCAGTGTGGCTCAGTTGGTTGGAGCATCGTCCTGTAACTGAAAGGTTGCAAGTTCAATTCCTGGTCAAGGCAGGTACCTAGGTTGTGGGTTAGATCCCTAGCCCAGAAACAAACAGAAGACAACCAATTGATGTTTCTCCTCTCACATCGATGTTTCTCTCTCTCCCTTCCTCTCTCTAAAAGCAATGAAAAAATGACCTCCGGTGAAAAAAAAATATATGTAGGAATATGAATGCCCTTAGAAAAATTACGATTGTATTTTAGAATGTCAGAGCCAAACAAATATCTTTCTTTTATTAGGTACAGATTTAGGAGTTAAGGATTTTTATATTAAAATAGCATATTTTGGAGTAAAATGCAAAATTAAAATTAATTTTTAATGAAAAAATTTAACTTTATAGAGAAATGTTTGTTCCTCATATATATTTCTCTGGCTCCTTTCATGGTTTTCTCTTTATTGTTGCATTTCAGCAGTTTTACTATGATGTGCTTAGGTGAGGGACTTTATTTTTTTTATTAAGATGAAAATACTGTATTTTAAAAAATAAATTTTATTGATTATGCTAATTACAGTTGTCCCATTCCCCCCGCTTTATTCCCCTCCGCCCTGCACACCCCCTTCCACCCTCATTACCCTCCTCCCTTAGTTCATGTCCATGGTCATACATGTAAGTTCTTTGGCTTCTCCATTTCCTATACTATTTTTAACCTCTCCCTGTCTATTTTGCACCTACCATTTATGCTTCTTATTCCCTGTACTTTCTTCCCCATTCTCCTCCTCCCACTCCCCACTGATAACCCTTCATGTGATCTCCATTTCTGTGAGTCTGTTCCTGTTCTAGTTGCTTGCTTAGTTTGTTTTCCTTTTTGTTATATTTTAGGTTCAGTTGCTGATAGTTGTGAGTTTGTTGTCATTTTACTGTTCGTATTCTTCTTTTTCTTAGATAAGTCCCTTTAACATTTCATATAAAGGGCTTGGTGATGATGAACTCCTTTAACTTGATCTTATCTGGGAAGCACTTTCATTCTAAATGAGAGCTTTGCTGGATAGAGTCATCTTGGATGTAGGTCTTTCCCTTTCGTGACTTTGAATACTTCCTTCCAGCACTTTCTTTCTTTTTTTTTTTAATATTTTATTTATTTCTTTTTAGAGAGAGGGGAAGGGAAGGAGAAAGAAAGGAGAGAAACATCAATGTGTGGTTGCCTCTCATGCACTCCCTACTGGGGACCTGGCCTGCAACCCAGGCATGTGCCCGAGGCTGGGAATCAAACTGGCAACCCTTTGGTTTGCAGGCCCGCACTCAATACACTGAGCTACCCCAGCTAGGGCTAGCCCCTTCTTGCCTATAAGGGCTATTTTGAGAAATCAGCTGATAGTCTTATGGAACTCCTTTGTAGGTAACTGTCTCCTTTTCTCTTGCTTTTAAGATTCTCTCCTTATCTTTCATCTTGGGTCATGTAATTATGATGTGTCTTGGTATGTTCCTCCTTGGGTCCAACTTCTTTGGGACTCTCTAAGCTTCTTGGAACTCTATTACCTTTGCCAGATGAGGGAAGTTCTCCTTCATTATTTTTTCCAAATGAGTTTTCAATTTCTTGCTCTTCTTCTTCTCCTTCTGGCACCCCTGAGATTTGGATATTGGAACATTTAAAGGTGCCCTGGAGGTTCCTAAGCCTCTCCTCATTATTTTGAATTCTCGTTTCTTCATTCTGTTCTGGTTGAATGTTTATTTCTTCCTTCTGCTCCAAACTGTTGATTTGAGTCGTTTCCTTCCTGTCACTGCTGGTTCTCTGTACATTTTCCTTTATTCACTAGTGAAGTGAATAGCCTTCACTTTTTCCTGTATGTTGTGACCATACTCAATCAATTCTGCGAGCACCCTGATTACCAGTGTTTTGAACTGTGCATCTGATAGTTGTCTATCTTTTCATTGCTTTGTTGTATTTTTTCTGGAGCTTTGATCTGTTCTTTCATTTGGGCTTTTTTTTTTTTGTCTCAGCATGCCTGTTATGTAGTAAGGGGTGGAGCCTTAGGTATACACCAGGGTGGGACAACCCTCGTCGCAGCATTGTGATGTTGTGTGTGTGGGGGAGGGGCCTGAGATGGAAAAATGCCTCTTGTTTAGCTCTCTGCAGGTTTTCAGTCACTTCCACCACCACCCACAAACAAATTGGGCCCTTCTGGTGCTGATTCCCAGGTGGGTGGGTCTATGTACATTCTAGGACCCTGTGGGTCTCTCCAACGAACTCTCCTGTGAGACTGGGAGTTTCTTCCGCTGCCTCAACCCCCACAGGTTTTTTCAGTCAGAGGCTTTGAGGCTTTATTTCCCCATACTGGAATTCTGGGTTGCAGAGTCTGTCTTGATTCCCAGTTGTTCCTCCTGGTTTATCAGCATGCAAATATGGGACCACCCGCTCTTCCAGCTTCCACCTTGCCCAGTCCGCCAACTGCTGCCTTGCCCGCCCCAGTCCTCCAGCTGCCACTTGCTCCTAGTCCTCTCCACCCAGCTGCCTGTCTTCACCCCTCCTACTGGTCTGTATGAATGTTTCTTTTTTAACTCCTTGGTTGTCAGACTTCCATACAGTCCAATTTTCTGTCAGTTTTGGTTGTTTTTTGTTTTTAAATTTGTTGTTGTCCTTTTGGTTGTGTGAGAAGGCAGTGTGTCTACCTATGCTTCCATCTTGGCCGGTAGTCCTAGGTGAGGGCTTTTTATAGTAATCCTGTTAGGGGTTCAATAAACTTCTTAGACCTATAAAGTTAAGCTTTTCATCAAATTTGGGACATTTTTAGCCACTCTTTATTTAACTATCTTTTCTCACCTATTCTCTGTCTTTTCCTGTCTGCCTGGGACTCCTATTACATGTCCTATTACATGTATGTCAGATTCCTTGAAATCTTGTCCCACAAATCATTTACGCTCTGTCCATTTTTATTTCATTCTCAGATTGGATAATTTCTATTGATTTATCTTCAAGTTCACCAATTCTTTTTCTCTGTTGTTTTTCAGCTTCAATTAAGGTCATTCAGTGCTTTGTTTTTTTCACTTTACTTAAATCTTCAATTTCAGAATTTTCACTTGGTTCTTTTTTTAATTTTCATTTCTCTGTTCATTTATTATTTTCCTTTAAGTCCTTAAATATCGTTATAAACTTTTAATGTCTTGTCTTTTAATTTCAACATCAGGATTATCTCAGATTCAATGTATGGAGAGTGCTTTTCCCATGACTCACATTTTCTATTTCTTCACAAGTCTAGTAAGTTTTTGTAGTGTAATGGCCATTTTCTTTTTTTCATTTTTGTTATTGTATTATAGTTGGCCCAATTTTTCCCCCTTTGCCCTTCTCTGCCTAGCCCACCCCTGCTCCCACAGTCAATCCCCACACTGTGGTCCATGGGTCATTCATACATTTTGTTTGACTAGTTCCTTCACCTCTTTTCCACCATTATCCCCCTCCTCCCTCCCCTCTGGTCACTGACAGTCTGTTCCCTATTTCTATGCCTCTGGTTCTATTTTGCTTGTTTTCT
Source organism: Micronycteris hirsuta (assembly GCA_004026765.1). Taxonomy (NCBI): domain Eukaryota; kingdom Metazoa; phylum Chordata; class Mammalia; order Chiroptera; family Phyllostomidae; genus Micronycteris; species Micronycteris hirsuta. The sequence continues at coordinate 9,683 of PVJI01001346.1, forward strand.
TATTTTGTACATTAGATTCTTATTTTGTACAAAAGACACATGGTAATTGTCTTTTCACCAACTGGCTTACTTCATTTAGCCAAGGAACATGACATTAAGTAACAAATAAAAAACAGGGAGAGGGAAATATTCTCCAGTTCCATCCATGCTGTCACAAAAGGTAGGAGTTTCCTCTTTCTTTCTGCTGTATAGTATTTCCTTGTGTAAATGTGTCATAGTTTTTTGATCCACTTATTTACTGATGGGCAGTTAGGCTGTTTCTAGCACCCAGCTATTGTAAATAATGCAGCTATGAACATTGGGGTGCATAGGTTCTTTTGAAATGGTGATTCGGGATTCTTAGGGTATAATCCCAGCAGTGGAATTGCTGGGTCAAAAGGCACTTCCATTTTTAGGTTTTTGAGGAAATTCCATACTGTTTTCCACAGTGGCTTCACCAGTCTGCATTCCCACCAACAGTGCACTACGGTTCCTTTTTCTCCACATCCTGGCCAGCACTTGTTTGTTGATTTATTAATAATGGTCATTTTGACAGATGTGAGGTGATACCTCATTGTGGTTTTAATTTGCATTTCATTAGCAATGTGATTTGTTTTATATTGGTATAACTAAACTTGAACATTTTTTGTCCCTTTGAGAGTCTTAAGACTCAACCATATTAACATGTTATTAAAAACATATATGTTTATGGAATTAAATGTTGTTGAGAGGGTTTTTTTAGTTTGTTTCCTGTTTCTAAGGTTGAAAATAGTTGGGGTGACACTGCTTAATAGGATCATGTAGGTTTCAAGTGTACACTCCTATGATACAAGATCTTTATCAATGAATTTAATACATTAAAAAAAATTTTTTTTTAATGAAGAGTCCTGGCTGGTGTGGCTCAGTGGATTGAGCATCAGCCTGCTAACTGAAAGGTTGCTGGTTTGATTTCTGGTCAGGGCAAATGCCTCGGTTGTGGGTCAGGTCCCCGGTTGGGAGTGCACAAGAGGCACCTGATCAACGTTTCTCTCACATTTTGATGTTTCTCTTCTTCTCTTTTGCCATCCTTTTCCCTCTCTAAGAATAAATAAAATCTTTAAAAAATTTCAAAAAGAAAATAGTTAAGATGAAAATTAAAGTGCTAAGCAAGTCAATTTTGGCTTATGGTTTCAATGCTCTAAGTAAGAACTATACTTAGCTTGCATAACTTGACTGGTGAAAACAGTTATAAAAATCTAACTACAAGTTTAATTTTAAGATAAAGGAAATACATTTAGGAGCTACAGAAATTGCTTTTATTACTAAAAGGGAGAAAATGGTTGGTTGGTATAGGGTAAAGTTTATCTTCCTTTCACAGCAGGCCCTGATGAAAAGCTAAAATCTTCTCCCAGGGAAGAGACAGGAAGAGGATGCAGACCAGTTCCTTCTGATAGGCTCTGAAGCTGCAAAGTTTACTGAGCAGTGTGTACACAGTAGCAAAATCTCAGAAGGAACCACTTTGACCTGGGGAAATGTTTCTCAAATACTCTGCCATCAGTGCATTTGTTTATTCCCTGGAGTTTCCTTTCCAGAAATATAAATAAAAACTATTGCTGACAGGTTCCTTGCCTTTTTACTCATGCAATACACCAGTGTTTCTCAAACTTAAAAAAAACTTTTATTGAACTTACTGAAGTGACATTGGTTAATAAAATTATATATTTCAAGTGTCCAGTTCTATTCTACATCATCTATACTGTACCGTGTGTTCACCATCCAAAGTCAAGTCTCTTTCTATCACCATTTATCCCCCCATATTCTCTTCTATCTCCTCCCACCTCCCTTTTCTTCTGGTAATGACCATACTGTTGTCTGTGTCTATGAGTTGTGTTTATCTTCTTTTGCTTAATCCCTTCACCTTTTTCACCAGCCTTCCAACCATCTTCTCCTCTGACAGCTGTCAGTTTGTTTTCTGTATCTATGAGTCTGTTTCTATTGTATTTGTTTATTTTGTTCATTAGATTCCACATATAAGTGTAATCATACAGTATTTCTTTTTTTCTGACTGGCTGATTTCACTTAGCATAATATTCTCTAGGTCTATACATGCTGTCACAAAAAGTAAAGATTTCCTTCTTTGTTACGGCTGAGTAGTATTCTGTTGTGTAAATATTCCACAGCATTTTATCTACTCATCTACTGGTGGGCACTTGGGTTGCTTTCAAATCTTGGCTACTGATCAATAACACTGCAAATTGAACATACTGGTGCATATATTCTTTCCAATCAGTGTTTCAGGTTTCTTCAGACATATTCCCAGAAGTGGAAACGCTGGGTCATCAGGCAGTTTCACTTTTAACTTTTTGAGGAAACTCCAGTTTTCCACTGTGGTTGCACCAATCTAAATTCCCACCAACAGAGCATGAGGGCTCACTTTTCCCTGCATCCTCACCAACACATGTTGTTTGTTGATTTATTGATGACAGCCATTTTAACGAATGTGAGGTGATATAGCTCATTGTGGTTTTAATTTGCATTTCGCTGATAATTAGTGATGTGGACCAATTTTTCAAATGTCTATTGGCTATCTGTATGTCCTCTTTGGAGAAGTGTGTATTCAGTTCCTTTCCCCAGTTTTTCATTGGATTGTTTTTGTGTGTGTGTGAGTTGAGTTTTATATATTCTTTACTAATTTTGAATATTAACCCCTTATCAGATATATCATTGGCGGATATGTTCTTCCATTCAGTGGACTGCCTTTTTACTTTGTTGACAGTTTCCTTTGCTGTGCAAAACTTTTCAGTTTGACATAATCCCATTTGTTTATTTATTTCTTTCATTTCCCTTGCCGGAGGTGATATATTAGAAAAATATTGCTATAAAAAATGTCCAAGATTTTATTGCCTAAGTTATCTTCTAGGAATTTTATGGTTTTTAATCTTACATTTAAGTCTTTAACCCATTTTGAGTTTATTCTTGTGCTTGGTTTGAGAAGGTGGTCCATCAAATAAATCAAATCGGAAATGAAAGAGGAGAAGTAACAGCTGACACCACAGAAATACAAAGGACTGTAAGAAACTATTATGACCAACTACACGCCAACAAATCGCACAACCTGGGAGAAATGGATAAATTCCTAGAAACAAACAATATTCCAAAGCTGCATCGGGAAGAATCAGAAAATCTGAATAGACCAATTACAAATAATGAAATCTAAGCACTGATCAGAAAACCCCCAGCAAACAAAAGGAAGCCCTGAATGTGTGTTGGAACACTGCCACCAATGGGTCCAGACTGAGCCCTGATGCCTGAGGCCCTTTTCACAGTGGAGCCCAGAGGCATAGGGAGGCCCAGGTGATTTTTTTAGAGGCCAGGCTACCACGCTGATCCCACCCAAGCAGCCCTATGTCCTGTCCCAATCTGTGTGTGGAAGGAGGTTTCATGTAGGGAGGGCCTGCCCTGAGCAGGAACAGGCAAAGGAGGGGCCAGAAGCCTGGTGGGCCAGCTTGTTCATACCCCAATTCAAGGTTGTCTGGGTGGACATGGAGTGTGGGCCGCACCCTCTGCTTGAGGTTTATCCCCCGCTGTGGAGGTAAACTTCATTTCCTCTGGATGGAGATCTGTGTAGACACAAGCCTGGGCTGGATGGGGGAGTAGAAGGTCCAGTGGCAAAAGCAGCAGCAACTGGGTGGGATGGGCCTTGAGGCCTCCCAACTGGCTGCCAGTCACTGTCATTGCAGAACACCAGTCTATTCTAGATGTTTTCTATAAATGGAATCTAACTACAATAGGTGTCTTTTTTGTGTCTGCTCACATATTTTTACTTGTTTTTATCTGAAACCACATTTTTGTTATTGGAAAGGGAAATCCCAGATGAATTAGAGGCCAGATGTAAAACGAAAAGCCCTTTTAATAAGTGTACGTATCATCTCAGGGTAGAGACCACCGTGCTAAGTGTGATCCCAGGGCCAGAAGCCAGTCAGGCTGGCTATTCCTGTGCCCATAACAAAAATGAGAAAAATGCAGAACTCTGAAAAGACAAACCACAAGCTGGAAAGCACTGCTTACAACCTAAGATCAGAGAAGGTTTATCCCTGTTGTGCAGAAAACTCTCAAAAGGTGGTGTTTTCTAAAGTGACAAAGGGCAAACATGTGCACTTCCAGTTGAGAGGCAGTGCACACATCTCTACATGTCAGAGATGCCTGACCTCCCCAGTAAGGACACAATACTGTAAACACTGGGGACAGAGCACTGTCACCATCAGACTGCAGCCTTCTGGTCTAGTGGCAACCAGCCTGGGGACAAAGTGAGAAAAGGAAAAGGCCCCTCCTCTGGGAGAGCAGTGTGTGGGACCCATCAGAGTTCCACAGGTGCACACCTTCACCTGGCAATGGTCATCCTAGGAGATTACTCCACAGAAATTTTTGCTCAATTTTTCAAAGATGTATTTTTTTTTAAATTTTAAAAAATCCTTTTTAATATATTTTTTTAAAGATTTATTTTTTATTTTTATTTATTTTTAGAGAGAGGGGAAGGGAGGGAGACAGAAAGGGAGAGAAACAGCAATGTATGGTTGCCTCTCACATGGCCCTCACGGGGACCTGGCCCGCAACCCAGGCATGTGCCCTGATGGGGAATCGAACCGGGACCCTCTGGTTCCCAGCCCGCGCTCAATCCACTGAGCTAAACCAGCCAGGGCTCAAAGATGTATTTTTGAGACAACCCATCAGAGCACTGATGAAATAATCAGGAACTGGAAAATACACTAATGTCCATGGAAAGGGGATGGGAATCACACAGCCATGTCCACATGGACAAGGGAAGCTGGGCAGCCACTAACATGGGTACAGGGGTCTCTATATGCTGACAGATAAAGACCTCAAGGATCCTCTTATATGAGACACACAGACCAACCATGTGCATCCATGGTCCTACATGTTAGACCACGCGTGTGTGATTCAACAGGTATATACACATATGTGAGAATGAGTCTGTGTGTGACAGAGACAGAAAAGAGAATGAGACAAATAGAGCCTGGAAGATACCCACCAAGCCACTCATAATGGTCACCTCTGGGGTGGAATTTACACATTTCACCTTCTCCTTGAGGTGATGTCTAAATTTTTTATAATTCATGTATGACTTTGACAGTTCTAAAAATATTAAAGTCATATGTTTAATGTTATTCATTTATCAAAAATATGGAGGAAAATGCATTATTTAGTTTTTACTTTTAAAGGGCTTATAACAAAATAATAAAGGTTTATTGTAGTACAATAATGCATTCCAAAGCAATTCAGAATCAAGTAAACAGGGGGTGCTTATCATTCCAGTCCTTTCCCAGTGTACACGTAGTGTTGGCACGTGCATGCATGTGTACCTGTGTTCCCACACTCATGCATGCGTGTGGGTGCCTGTGTGTGTTCATGTATGTGTATGTACACTTGTGAGTGTTGGGTGCAGAGGATTCCTGGGTATATGCCCTTCCAGAACCTCATTGACCCTGCTAGTTAGTTCTCTTCCTCTTTAGCATTTTCTGTGTCTCCACATAAGAATTGCCAAAGACCCAGCTCGGAACACAGGCCATTTCTGATTTTTCACTCCCATCATCGTACTGAAGGGAACATCTGTGTCCATAAATGTGTATTTATTTAGGACAGGTCTCTAGAAGTGGAGACTCCCAGTCTAATGTAAACACGATTTTAAAGTTGTTGGGGGCAGTTCCCTATATCCAATGTCACCCGGTTCACTTTGAGTCTTGTTTGAGAAGGCAGCAGTGCAGGGTACCGAGACCTGGGGTAGAGAGAGAGGAGGAGGGGCTGAAAGTGGAGGAGATGAAAGTATCTGAGAGTGACATGCTTAGCTGGAAGGTCCTATCCATCCTGCTTCTGCCCCGCCCCACCCCATGTTCCCCCACTCCCAACTTCTAACCCACAAAGCCCTGCCTGCTCCATAACTCAACAGAGCTGAGCAGCCTGGCCCTGCCATTCAGGAAACAAGAGGGTGTGGGCCTGCACATTTGGGCCTGCTTCCTGTCCCTCCAAAAGCAGAGACCCTTTCTCTCAGTCAGCAAGCAGGTCTAGGGAGGTTCAGCCAATCACAGGGACCACCTGGTGAACGTGCTCTATCCAGGTGAAGTTCTCAGTTGCTAGAGCAGGACCCACTTGAGTTTGTTCAACTTACAAGGGGCCTAACAGAGGGTGCCAGAAGGTCAGAGCATCAGAAGGTCAGAGCACCAGGATCAAGGCTTTAGGACAGGCCATAGCACCCAAACCACAGAGGTCCTCCAGCAGTGATCCCTGCCCTGGCCCTGTGCCAGTCCCCAGCCCACATACCAACACATTTAGCTTCTGTGAGTGGGCTCTGCTCAGTGGGCATGAGGGAGGGCTCAAAGTCTGGTTAGGTGACTCCATTTGGTCTGAGGGTGCCCGGTGAGACCACTGTCAGTGACATAACACCTTGTCTGCCCAGAAATGGGACCCTCCGAGCAGAACATGGGGACAGAGAGTGAAGCCTTGATGATGATATGATAAGGGTAGCAGGAGAGAGGGAAGAGGAGGACATTTTTTTTTTACAGAGAGGGAGAGAAACAGCAATGTATGGTTGCCTCTCACATGGCCCTCCCGGGACCTGGCCTGCAACGCAGGCATGTGTCCTGACTGGGAATCAAACCGGGACCCTTTGGTTCCCAACCTGCGCTCAATCCACTGAGCCACACCAGCCAGGGCAAAGAGGAGGACATTTTTGTGGAAGTCAGTCTCCTAATCAAATTTAACATAAGCCACAGACTTGAAGAAAGTTTTCAAAACACAGATCTGTTAAAGAACTGGTATAAAACCTCTTAATCCTTAACAATAAGAAGACAAACAACCAAGTTAAAAAATGGGCAGAAGCCCTAGACAGACTCCGCACCACAGAGGATACACAGACGGTGGGGATCCAAGTCGGTGCAGAGTAAGTGGAAGTGACACTGACTGCCTCCAGGACCAAATGCGAATGACAACTAAATTACAGAACTATCAACCTGAGTAAAAGGGTAAAGCCTGAGCTATTTGCGATCGTGGCACCATTTGCTGAGCAGGCCTGTGACCTTCTTAAACATGACTCCCATTTTACTCTTCTGAGCTTGTCCCCAGGACTGGAAATTACTGGAAAGCAAGAACAGAACTAATTGCTCCCTACAGCCACAGGCAGAAGATAACATTGGAACAAACTTCAGCCTCATACTACAATGTAGCAATAGCCCAGGGGCCACACAACAGCAACCCTGCCACCCTTTTCAGTCCACTTACAATCCAATAAAAGCTCCAGGCCCCCACTCCTCAATGCTGGTGTAGCTCTTCACACCATGCCCCTCTCCTTTCTTGGAGAGTGAATAAAAAACTTTATTTTCCACATTTTTTTCTCTTTGTGAATTCTTTCACTGCCCATGTCACCAACCACCCTAACACCAAGTACCCAACTAGAGACTGCTGAACGAAAGTTTTATAACCAAGGAATTACAGAAGAAGCCACACTGAGACTGGTAGGAAGGGTGGAGATGTGAAAAGGACTGGCCCTGCTCCCACAGGCAGAGGCTCAGATGGCTATCTCAGGGACAAAGGTCCCCCCTGAGGAGTATGGGGTCTCAGCCTCATACCAGGCTCCATAGCCCAGAGACCAGAGTTGGCACATGTAACATCTGGCTGTGAAAATCAGTGGGGATTCTGTTCACCAGGGAGACACGAGTCTACTAGAGACACAGGTGCCTTCTTAAAGGGCCAACACACAAAATCTCATTCGCAGTCACTCACCCTGGGCTGCGGTGGAGGGAGGGTGAAGCTGACCAGAGCCCTATGAGGAGAGACTGGGGCTTGTGTTTCTGGAGAGAGAGCTGAAGGGAAAGCTGCCAGATTCCTGTGCTGAGTTCTTCTCCCAAACTGCAGACATCATATTTCTTAGGTGGAGTACTCCCCTCCTTATGGCATCAGCCTGGGGGAATGCAACAGCCCCACCCTCTGGACTCCTTGTTGCCCCGACTCTGAACAGCTCACACTGTGCTGAGGAGTCAGCTGCCTGGGCCACTGGGGTGTAGAGGTCCAGGGGTGCAGACTCAGGGACTGTCAGTGACTGAGTTGTGTTGCTCTGGGGTTGGGGGCCACTCCTCCCTCTTTCCCGTAGGCCTGAGCTCCCCCTCACAGAAGATATACTAGCCCCATCGTCCTGACTCCCAGTGGTCCTGCCCTGCTGAGCTCAGACTCCCAGTGGGACAGAATGAGTTGTGTGGCTCTAGGACAGGGGCCCTTTTGCCTTTGCATGCCTGAAGAATGGGGCAGAGCTCTCCCTTCACATAGCCAAATCATGGTCTCTTTGGGCCAGATAAACTGTGCTGGCTTCACCCTGAAGATTTCCCAAAACCCTACTCTACCACAAAGGTCTGCAGACACATGGCGGGTAGCAGCTAGACTTGTCTGAGGGACGTTTGCTCAGTGCCCTCAGACACAGCATTGGCACCAAAAATGAACCTGTAGCAGTCAGGTGAACAACACTCTCCCTTACCTGGCAACTCACTGAGAACCTTCATCATGCAACATCATTATCACCAGAGGCTCTTTAAGTGACGGAGTGTAACAGTCAGCCTGCAGGTGGCGGCAGGCAGAGGCAAATCTCAGGATGCCTTGGGCCTTTTGCTGACCTGCTCCAGGACTTGGTGCTGGTGGAAGCCAGTCTTGGTGCACTGCTTGGTGTTTCCCACACATACCCAGGCATAGCAAAGATAGCTACAAATTGTGGATGGCTTTGTAGCTCCAAACAAGTTGCCCAGGGCCAATCATAGGCAGTGTCTGACATTGACCTACACCAGAGTCCCTCCCAAGAGGTCCCAGAACCAACACACTCAGTGAACAGCTTCAGGAAACATCAGAACAGGATCTAATTAACTTCATAAGCAGCATATCCAACGGGAGGTCTTGGAAGGCACAAGACCCTGCAGAGGTGAATTCTGCTTTTGAGGTCAGCCATAAATAACAGCTCAAACACTGTGCTCAAGGTCTATCCTCACAGTCAGCCAGCCTAAGGATTGAACCCACACACAAATCAGCCAATAGCAGTCAAGACTCAATATAACATTAGGCTCACATAACCCCCCACAAGGGACATTGCTGGAGCACCCAGATCAGGTGATCAAGGAGACTGTACCACTGGATATCAAAGGACACCTACTACATAAGACCATCATACCAAGACTAGGAGACATAGTATATCTACCTCATATATAAAAACAAGCACAAAGAGGCAGCCAAAATTGGGAGACAAAAAACGTCCCAAATAAAAGAACAGGAGAAATCTCCACAAATAGAACTAAATGAAATGGAGGCAAGCAATTAACCAGATATAAAATTCAAAAAAAAAATTGTTATACAGGTCCTCAAGGAACTTAGTGAGAACTACAAAGAACTTAGCGAAAACTGGAACAGCATGAAAAAGGACATATAAACCATAAAAAAGAACCATTTAGAAAATAACGGAATGTATGAAATGAAGACTATCTAGAAAAAAATTAACAGTAGGTTGGAAGAAGCAGAGGAATGAATCAGTGATTTGGAAGACAAAGCAGAAGAAAACATCCAATCAGAGTAGCAAAAAGAAAAATATATATAAAAATGAGGATAGTTTAAGAGACTGTTGGCATACAATGAAGCATAACAACATCCGCAGTATAGGGGTATCTGGTACCCCTACAGAGAAGAGAAAGAGCAAGGGATTGAGAAGCTATTTGAAGAAATAATGACTAAAAAGTCCCCTAACCTGGTGAAGGAAAAAGACACACAAGTTCAGATAGCTCAGAGAGTTCCAAAGAAGATGAACCAAAAGAGGCCCATGCCAAGACTCATTATAATTAAAATGGCAATGGTTAAAGACAAAGAGAGAATATTAAAAGCAGCATGAGAAAGAGTTAGTTACCTACAAGGGAGCTCCCATAAGACTGTCAGGTGATTTCTCAACAGAAACACTTAGGCCACAAGGGACTGGCACAAAATACTCAAAGTGATGAAAAGCAAGGACCTATGAACAAGACTATTCTACCTAGCAAGGCTATGGGTTAAAATGAAATAAGAAATAAAGAGCTTCCCAGAAAGTTGAAGTTAAAGGAGTTCATTACCACTCAACCAGTACTCAAGAAATAGCAGAGTAGATTAAAAAAAACAAAACAAAACCAAAACTCATATATATGCTGTGTACAAGACACTCACCTCCAGTCGGAAGATACAAACAGACTAAAAGTAAAGGGATGGAAAAAGATATTTCATGTAAATTAAAATTTAAAAAAAAGCTAGGGGAAAAATACCCATATCTGACAAAAACAGACTTTAAAACAAAGGCTATAATAAGAGACAAAGAAGGACACTACACAATAAGTCCAACGAGAAGACATAACCCTTGTAAATACTTACGCATCTAAAAAAGGGGCACCTAACTCTATAAAGCAAATCTTGATGAACATAAAGAAAGAGATCAACAGTAATACAGTCATATTATGAAATTTTAAAACCACATTGATATCCATGGAAAGATCTTCCAGACACAAAACAACAAGGGAACAGTGGCCTTAAATGACACACTAGATAAAATGGACCTGACAACTTCATAGCATTTTACCCCAGAAGAGCAGAATATACATTCTTTTCAGTGCACATTGAATATTTTCTAGGATACTGCATGTTAGGACACAAAACAAGTCTCAATAAATTTAAGAGTAAAATCATATCAAGCATCAGTTCTGACCATAATGGTATGAAACTAGAAATCAATCACAAAAAAGAAAAAAATTGAAAAACACAAAGACATGGAGGCTACATAACATGTTACTGAACAATGAATGGGTTAACAATGAGATCAAGGAAGAAATCAGAAGATACCTTGAAATGAATGAAAATGAGAACACAACAACCCAAAATGTGTGGGACATAGCAAAAGCAGTCCTAGGAGGGAAATCCATTGCATTACTGGACTACCTCAAGAAAAAAGCAAAATTTCAAATAAACAAATTAACTTTACACCTAAAAGAACTGAAAAAAGAACAACAAACAAAGCCCAAAGTGAGTAGAAAGAAGGAAATAATAAAGATCAGAGTGGAACTAAGCAAAATAGAGTTTAAGAAAATACAAAAGACCAATGAAACCAAGAGCTGGTTCTTTGGAAAAATAAGTAAGATTTAACCAGACTCGTCAAGAAAAAAAAACAGAGGACCCAAATAAATGAAACCAGAAACAAATGAGGAGAAATAACAACTGGCACCAAAGAAATACAAAGGATTATAAGAAAATATTACAAACAACTATATGCCAACAAATTGAACAATCTGAAAGAATGGATAAATTCATAGAAACACACATTCTTCCAAAACCGAATCAGGAAGAATCAGAGAATCTGGACAGACAGACTACAACTAGTGAAACTGAGGCAATAATCAAAAAACTCCTCACAAATAAAAGTCCTGGATTGGATGGCTTTACAGGAGAATTTTACCAAATATTCAAGGAACTAACACCTATCCTTCTCATAGCATTCCCAAAAAATTCACAAGGCGGGTAGACTTCTAAGGTATTTTTATGAGGCCAGAATGATCCTAATTCCAAAATCAGATGAAGAAAGAAAATTATAAATTGAACTTTTTTTCATGATTGTCCACCTAAGGAGACTTTTTTAGAATATTTGTTTTTACCCAATTGCCTCCGTCTCATAAAATTTTTGGATTAGAGATGTAATTTTTATCCGTTTATTTAAGTGATCCTTTGAAGGGCCATAAAGCATAATAATATCCAATACATTTTTACCCAACCCCACGAAGCAATTTGCCCCTTTGGTGGTGATACTGCCCCACTAAGAAACACAGAGTACACCAGGAAAATCAGGTGAGTTCTGATAATAACCTCAAGGGCCAAAAAGGGAGGCAATTCACAAAAGGGAAATGTAAAATTCATTATCTCCGACAAGTGAAAAAAATATTATAAACCTCTGACTGTGATTTCCAGATACAAGGAATTTCTTGTGGTGGATGGTGTTAAGGAAAGAGGAAAAAATGATTTATATGTTTGGTTAAATAAACACAAAACAGAACTGAGTAAATGAAATAAATTGTAAGGGTTAAGAAAATTTCAACCTTAGTAAGGAAAATTTTCAGTAAAATCTTTATCATAGTAATGAACTAAATTCTTATCTTCTTTGAAACCCGTTCTAATTCTTTTTCAACTCTACACCTCCAGGGAAAATATAATGTCAAGTTTTTTAAAAGAAAATATAAACACAAAGTATAAAACTATGAAAGGAATACAAAGTCCTGATATTTGAATTCATTCCCTGGTGTTGATATTTACCTTTTAAAAAATGTATGTTTCTCAACAGCCATTTACACAAAGTCAGCTTCAAGGAGGCAAAAACTTGAATTAATATTGACCTTAGATAAATGAGAACTTAAAATCATGGTTGAAAACTCAAAAAAAAAAAAAAGATTTCCTGGATGGAGTACTAAAACATAAAATTCTTTAGCTTATACAAAAAAAGAAATAAAGAGGTAAAAATATTCAGTCATCTATATCCAAAAGAATTGAAAATAGAATCTCAAAGAGATATGTGCACATCCTTGTTCAATGCAACATTATTCACAATAGCTGAGAGGTGGAACAACCTAAAAGTCCACCACCAAATAAATGAATAAATAAAATGTAGTATGTAAATACAATGGAATATTAGCCTTGAAAAAAAAGGGAATCCTGTCACATGTTACAACATACATGATCCTGAAGGACATTATGACAAGTAAATGAACCAAAAAGACAAATATTGCATGATTCCTTTTATATAAGATATTTAAAGTTGTCGAACTCACAAAAACAGAAAATATGATGTAGTTGGGGGGTTGTTATTTATTGGTGTAAGTTTCAGGTTTGTAAGATGAAAACGTTCTAGAGATCTATTGCACAAAATGTGCATAGAGTTAACACTACTATGATGTATGGTTAAGATGGTGAATTTTGTTTGTTTTAATCATAATTAAAAAATACTCATCATCAAACCAATAGTAGGTAATAATCAAAATTAGAATTACCTCCTCTAGTTTTTTTGCATATAATTCAGATATACAAATAAAACTGTGGTAAACAAGCTCTAAACATATCTGGACAGATAAAATATACTTAAATGTGTAGAATAATAACAAATGTCCACTTAATCATCAATTTAAATTCAATTGTATATTAATAGCATTCAGTGTGTATTTATAGGTCCATAACCCCTTAAATAAATCTCCTAGGGAGTTTGTGTTTTAGAATGCAGAATTCTGATTTTAGAAAAGTAATATAGTGCATGTACTGATTATTATATAACGCCCACAGTAGAGTCTGAGGCAGCATCTTTTCATCAAGTCCATGAACATTGCTGCAGCAAAAACTATGAACAGTCACACGAGGTAGGATAATTAAAGACTATAATTAGCTTCATGTCAGTTCCAGTCAGACTAGGTTTTGCTGCCAAGAGCTTTTTAGATTTTGGGATTCCAGAAAAATAGACGTTATGGATCCATTATTATAGTTCAAGAATCTGTCAACATTTTTAAGTGTGTAAATATTATGTTTCACTCCCCATGATTTCACTAACTGCCAAAGTAATTCCAAGTAGACAAATAAAAACATAACTAATTCAATATCACCACATGTGTTAGCATAAATAACACTGACAGTTAGAATCTACTAGTTCAAAAAATGAAGTATTCCATACAAGTTTTTACATGAATTTATCCTAGGCTCTTTAAGGTCAATTTTGTGCATTGCTTCTAATCTCTCTGCCTGCACTTTCAAATGACAGCCACTAGCCACAAATGGCTTTTGAGCATTTGAATGTGTCTAGTCCAAAGTTAGATGGGCTATGATTTAAAAATCTCATTGATCATGCTAAAATGATCTTATTTCGAATACAGTGGGTTCAATAAAACATATTAAACTTCACCTCTCTCTTTTTAGTTTTTTAACATGGCTACTAGGAAATTTAACATTATATATGTGACTGGCATTACATTTCTGTTAGAGAGTGTTGCTCTGTTCTCGCGTTAGTCATTATGGGTTGATTATATCAAAACATCATCTCCTCTAGGATCCCTCCCCTAACTACCCAGATGGGGTGAATATGAGCCCTGTGTATGTACTGACATGGCTCCTAGGCTTCTATCATAGCACTATTTCATTGCATTTTAACTGTTTCCTTGTCACTCCACTGGGTTGAAAGTTCCTTGAAAAAAGAGACTGGAGTTTTTCTTTTACAACTTGGAAATGCCCAAGTTATTGCATAGGCATAGAGGAAGACTACCCAATGAAACACTATTCAGTTGATGTGAAAAGTTAGACAAAATTCTGAGACCATAAATGACCGGAACAATAGGCACTCATAAATTATATCCTCAGTCTTTCAAAAAAAATTCAAAGAGAATAACATTAGTAAATTTTAAAAGTTCTATTTTGTTACAGAAAAAAAAGAGGTCTTAAGACCTATGTTGTTTTCTCACCTGAAGTCAAATTCCTAGCTGTACTTTGTGATTTCTGCATTTCAGTAGATTTAAAATTGAGATCATCCTGCATTATCTTCAGCTCTTGATTGGTGATAGAGGATACTTGTTTCATACGATTTATATTCTGTATTTGCAGAGAAATAAAAATGAAAAAACTCTATCAATTTAATTCTCCAATAAACCTCTTAGAAAACACTGCTAAAGGATTGAATGTTTTGATTGGGTAGTTTTTAAAATACATCATTTATTATACACATTTTATAGAAGAATACAGTGATATTCAAATCAGGTTTTCTCAGTAAGGACAGGCTAAACTAAAATTAAAAAATTTTTTCATAATAGCTTTATTTCAGTGCACAAAAATGCAACAACACTATTTTAAGAACTGATTTGAGTCTTACAACACTACGAATATGGAAAAGAAACCAAGCATTTTTCCTCCCATGGTACCACACACTAATGACTGTTCAATAAGCATGTTTTGCTGAGTCAAGATACTCATTATATATCTCATTCTCTTGTAGATTTTTACAAGAACAGAATTCCTTCTATTTACAATAGAAATTACAGTGTAAAAAATATTTTAACATATATATTAACATTTTCCAATATATCTGGATTTTGCAGTTTATCCCTGCAAATGCTACTTCTAAAAGTTCCAATAGATTAATAATGGAAGAGAATCTTAGTAATTACTTTGAATTAGTCCCTCACTGATGATTATTGGTATCATATACATATATATATAATATTGACATATGTCATCTTTTTTCCTATCATCCAACTAGTTCGCTAAATTTTGCTAGAAAGACAAAAATTAATAGCTTAAGGAACTAAAATAGTAATCGAGAGAATTTAAAGGAAAGAGATCACTTACTTATTTAGTATTTAAAGATTTTATTTATTTATTTATAGAGAGAGGTAAAGGGAGGGAGAAAGACAGGGTGAGAATCATCAAGGTGAGAGAGAAACCTGCAACTTGGGCACATGTCCTGACTGCAAAACAAATCAGCAACTTTTGACTTTGCGAGACTCTGACCAACCAACTAAGCCACAACTGGTCAGGACTAAAGGAAACAGTTTAAATGTAATAGTAAAACACTACATTTTTTGTTTTGTTGGAAAAAATAATCATAGTAAAAATAATGAGGACACCAAGACAGGTACACACACAGTACTTACCCGACTACTGTGCTCCAAAAGCGCAACAATGCTGGCTTCTATCTGTGCCTTCCGTTCCAGTTCCTGACTTTTAGTTTCCTCAAAAGTCTCAATAAAAGCTGCCAATTGAGAAATAATGATGAAAGACTACTATTGACATACTTAACACCAAATAAACTCTGATTTGTAGGTCTTAAGAGTACATTTTAGAAAAGCAAATTTTTAAACTATTAGTGTTTAATATTTTATTATTTTTATTTCATTTTTTATTTTATTATTATTTTTTTTTTAGAGAGAGGGGAAGGGAGGGAGACAGAAAGGGAGAGAAACAGCAATGTATGGTTGCTCCTCGCCTGGCCCTCACTGGGGACCTGGCCTGCAACCCAGGCATGTGACCTGACTGGGAATCGAACCGGGACCCTTTGGTTCCCAGCCCGCGCTCAGTCCACTGAGCCACACCAGCCAGGGCTAATATTTTATTAAACCAAAGGTAAATTACTCAATAATAACATTTCTGCATACTTTTAAACTTTTTTTTATTTTCTATTTTTTAAGGATTTTATTTATTTCTTAGAGGGAAACATTGATGTGTGAGAGAAACATTGATCAGTTGCCTCTGGCACACTCCCTACTGGGGCCCTGGCTACCAACCCAGGCATGTGCTCTGACCAGGAATCTAATTGGTGACCTTTCGGTTTACAGACCAGCACTCAATCCACTGAACCACACCAGCCAGGGATACGTACTTTCAAACCCTTAAAAGCTTAATTGCTATGACCTTATATGATACAAGTAAACTAAACATTTATATAGGTCCAGTAGTAAAGAAAAAGGAGAAAAAAAATTCTGTGTTTACTTAGAATCTATTTGATATATCTACAATTATTAACATCTATAATAAGCTACTAACTTTACTTCTGAAAATAGCATTAATTACCTATATTATCTGAAAATGTGTATTTTACTTATAATGCTACATTAATCTCATCTAAATAATTTAATAATTTATTCAGATTATAAACATTCTAAGAAAGCATTCTTTTTCTTGTCTAATATAGAACCAATACACAATTTGCTCTTATTTACATTCTTAAAATATTTCTATGGAGCTTCTAAAAAATAAAAACTTATAGTTAAAAATAATTTTACGGTTAGCATAAAACAATGAATTCTGATATAATTTTTGGTACTTGCTGAGATTTTAAAGGAAAACTGGGATATTGTTAGGTCAGAGTTGGCAATTACTGTTTCATAGCATGCTTCCTGGAAGGTAACTACTGACATCAGACTCAGGGAAGCTACAACCAAAGACTACTCAATTTCAGTTAGTGACAGAACCAAGTAACAATAAATACTTAAGTAAATATTGTAGAAGCTACAAAAAAGGTTAAAGATATTAAAGGTGAACATAGTGAAACAGGTAAAAGAGAATATTCAACATTCAATCAGTAAGTGGTCTATATAGATTCTCTATGGAGACTAGAAGTACTAGATTTAGAATCTATTCCTAACATATACTCACACACACACATACCATTTCAGAATTCTTTACCTATCCCCTAACTATGCTGGTCTTTAGTGATCCTTCAAGGCAAATGCTTTGAATGTCTAAACTTCTGCATTTATTAGCCATTTTATCCTCCCCAGATGAGATCTCTGATTTGGTATAAGTGAACAGCTACCTGAAAATACAGTATTTTCATATCTATAAGACTAACACTTACTGTCCATATTTTCCTCCTTTTTTTTTAGCTCCTTGTACTTCTGATTCATTTCACCTATAAGAGATACAAAATATAACATTAATTTCAAAAAATCCAGATACAGTGCTCTAAATTAGAAATAAATCTTAGGTGCTCCATATGTCATTAGTCATTGAATATTCAATATTTTCAACTAGGTGTAATTCTTGTACATTGAATGAACAGAAACTTTTAAAACAGCTATATTTGTATGTTTGACTATTTGGAAAAAAGGAATCTTCCCACTGGAAAGGACTTAAAGGCTTTCCAGTGGTTCTCTATATCAGTCCCAGCTTGGAGCTATTCGACCTATACAAGAACACTACGAGTGAGTACTGGTGATGGGAAACAGAAGCTCCCCAGAAAGTTCATTCCATCTCTAAATAGCTCACATTGACAAGCAAGATAGCAGGCTCACTTCCCCTACAGAGCTTAAAGTTTAGATATTTAACAAGTAATTAAAAGTAAAATGTACTAAGTGCTATTATGAAAAATAAAGGGTACTATATATAGATGTACACAGCAAGGAAAATTAATTTAGTTGAGGGGTTCATGGAATTTTTCTCTAAAGTACTATTTAGGCTGCATTATAAAGAATAAATGAATGAGAGTTACCTGGTGGAAATATAGAAGATTAGTTTCAAAGTCAAAGCATTTGAAGGAGAGGATGAATATGCTAGAACAAAAACTGAAAGAGTGGCATGGCTGGGCCAGAGAATGTAAGTGAAAAAGGGGCACAAAGATGAGCTAGGTTATGAGAGACCTTAAAAGACACATACTATAAGAGTCTGGACTTCCTTCTATGGACAATGGTAAAATTAGTGAAGAATTTTAAGCAGGGGAAAAATGGTCAGTTTGCATTTCTGAAAAATGTTTCTGGTCTGAAGAATCAAAGAGAAGTAAGATGGAGGTAATAAGACTAGTTAGGAGACTGTCACAGTAATCTGGGTAAAAGATGAAGGTTGCCTGGAGTAGAGTGGCGGCAAATTAGGATATAAGGTTGTGAATATTGAGACATTTAAGAGCCAGAGTGAATGGATTTTGGTGAGGTTAGACAGGGAGAAGTCAAATATGACTCCCAGGTTTCTAGCTGAGTATCTGAGGACATACTGGTGTTATTAACTAAAAAGAGAAGCAAGCTGAAGAAAAAGCTGCTTACAGCCATTTTGGACATGTTTGATTTAATACATATAAAAGACATGTTAGAAGGGCAAAAATCTGAGGGCCAGACAGATGGATGAAATCTGACACTTAGCTTCATAAAGGGACCATTGGCAGAGGTAGATCACAACTACTTTATGACAACAGGATTTTCATTGTAACCAAAATTGAGTTTTGGAGGCACATGGTATTTTCTTAGATTAGTGAGACAGCTGCAGCCCTGTTCCCCTGGGTCCCAGTTAGAGTAAGCTGACTAAATTTGTGTTTGCTCTATTCTGGAGAGACTGAGGAAGCTTTTTAGGATAATGTCCAGCAAGGATGGAGGGAATAATAAGCCAGAGATTCCTAAGGTGGTTCTTAATGAGGAACCGGCATATAAAAGGACTTTAGAAAGAAGACTTCAAAGAAAATGGGGGAAGCCGACAGTTAAGAGTCAGAGGCTGAAACCCAATGGCTGGCCTGTGCTCCATGTATCCTCCTATAAGGCATATCATTTTTCCAAGTACTGGCTATAGTAGCCATAAAGTTAGGGTACAGAGGAAGATAATCAGGTAGAGCTCCTAATTAAATGGAGGCATGCATTTCCACTTGTATACAGACTTTCTTGGTAGGAAGTGAGTTAGGACTACATAAAGGTGAAGGCAAAGTCAGAGGCCTGCGTCAGCAAAGTCTTTTTTCTTTCTGATCTGAAAATATTTTCCCCAAGCTCATTGAGGATAGCCAGGATACACAGAAAATCTTGCCAGGGCCCTCCAAACAGTACTAGTAGTAAAGACTGGAAAATAAAAATAACTGTCTAAGGATAGTACAATAAATACCCATGAATTCATGAATTCCTAGCTACAAAACATCCAGAAACAACAGAGAACACCAAGAACCAACAGAAAACATTAGGTTCACTCAGGCTAAGGCTTTGAATGCATTAACAACTTTACTGGACTACTATTCAGTTCAAAGGAACAGCAGTGGTCTCAGAGCATACTGGTGCAGCATGATTATTTGTGAGAGGGCAGAAAGAGAAAATTCATAATAAATGACAAAGTTTGTAAATGACTAAGTTTTTAAAAAACACATGACAGACAAATTAAGATCGGTCCTATAACAATGTCACTATTCATTTACCTATGGCAATGCATTTTGAGTTGGCAACAAAGAGAAAGAATTAGCGTTTGTAGCACACGTGATCTGGAATGCCCTCAGAGGAGGGTGATGTGCGTGTAAATATTATATAACCTGTGAGATGTAGCTTAGTATCTGCTGAACGTGCCACGGCCTAGGTTTGTTAGAAAGTCTGAGCCTCTTCTTGTGGGTGTCTCAGAAGCTGCACCCCTGAGAGATTAGTCAGGCATGAAGGGATTAGGAAGAGGCCTGCAACACAGGCTTCACAGAAATTTAAATCATCTTATCTTTTTTCTCCTTTAAAAATCTTTTAAAAATATCTTTATTGGTTTTAGAAAGAGGGGGAGGAAGGGAGGGTAGAAGAAGGGAGGGAGAGAAGGAGGGAGAGGGGGAGAGAGAAAGAAAGAGAGAGAGAGAGAGAGAGAGAGAGAGAGAATGAATCATCTCTCAGTTGTCTCCCGCAGTCTACGTCAAACCCACAGCCTACGTACATGCCCTGACATGGAATGGAGTCCCCGACCTTTAGGTGTATGCTCTAACCAACTGAGCCACGCCAGCCAGCAGTCATCCTCTTTTAAACTTAAGAGAATCTCCTATACATGTTGTTTGTAGTTCCTCATCTTGCTATTAGACCAGTGGTCCCCAAACTTTTTGGCATCAGGGACTGGTTTCATGGAAGACAATTTTTCCATGGAGGGGCGGGGGATAGTTTCGGGATAATTCAAGTGCTATGGGGCCTGGTCCCTAATAGGCCTGGACTGGTACCAATACCGAGTGCAGCCTGGAGGTTGGGGACACCTATATTAGACCTCAAGACAGCATGAGACTTTGCCTTCTGCCAGTCCAATGAAATTGTTCTCAAGATTCTGTAACTCCTTACTCAATTATCAAATCCAAGGGGCAGTTTCCAACTCTTATCTTACTCTGCATTATCTGACACAATTGATACATCCTACCTTCTTTCATTTTTTTCTCCTTATGTTTTTTGTTGAGGGCAGCTTTTCTGGGTTTTCTTACTCTCAGATAATTCCTTCTCTTCATTCTCTTCAGGGCTTTCTCTTTTTTTTTTCTTCATTTAAATTCTCATTTCTGCTGTTCGTTGACTTCTAATGCTACATTATATCGAAGGAAATCTCACTTATTCTTATGGTTTAAGAACTCCTAAATTTGACCTTTTCACTAATTTTCATACTGTTTTATCCAATTGCTTACTAGAATAATGAATATTCATCTGGATACATTTCAGGACATCCTAACAGTAGTATATCCGTAACTCACCAGTCTTCCTCCCCACAGTCTGAGCTAATGTAGAAATTACTCTATACTCGCCATTACATTTAGAAGTCCTTCACCATACACTTATCATCCAACTCAGAAACCTGGCACATTCCTCCCTTTGCTACCCTCAAATCCATGCTCCTAGTTGCCATCAAATTGAGCTGAAGACATACCTGGTCAATGTGTCCAGCTACTGAGCTGCCAGCTGGATTAGATAGGACAGAGCTCCCATACACCTTAACAGATTCCCAAGCTTCATCAAACCTCCTCCCATACACTGGTATTAAGTAGAAAAGAAGTCAAGGCACTAGTGAACCGCTCTATTTTGTGACTTTTCAGTTGGATGATTACTATGTGAGGGGATCATGAAAGGCAATATTCAAGTGTGGGATATCCTAAGGTAGGCAGTTAGCAAATCTATCCTTAGATCTGCCGTCACAGGAGAGGACGAGATTATAGATACAGGGAAGATGATCAGTATATACTACTGGAGGTGCAAAGCAGGCAAGCAAAGAATCTAATGTAGTAAAATCAAGAATAAGGAGACCAAAAGAGAGGAAAAGGACACGGGGTGATTGCAGAACTGCCCCCAGATGCACTTGATGTGATCATGGCTGTACACAATGTATTCCAAATTTATGGAGTACCTACTATGTGCCAGATACTGTAACAGTATCTTTTTGCTATGATATCAAAAAGAACAACATAGCTACCATTATTTCCTAGAAGGGTTTACAATCTTCTAGGTGTTCAAAAATAAAAAGTTATAATGCAACACAAATACTATAACTGGGGTAAGCATGAAATACTATGGTAACTAGACAGGTGAAAAGGGTTCAGGAGGTTTTTACAAAGAAAGTATATATTAGTAGGGCACAGGTAATGTAGAAATTACAGACATGTATAATACATTTTCCTTCAAAAATGTATTCTCCACTAAGTACCTCAAAATTTACACTATAAATTTAGGCCTTCCTTTCCCTTACAGGGAGAAAAGAAAACATGGGAATGGACTTCTACAAAAGAACTGGGATATTGCTGAAAACACACTATTGCTTTTTGGTACTCTCTGCTAGCCAGCCACTGGAGTAAGGGAGATCTGTGGCAGTGATTTCCACACGTGTGTAAACACGCAGTCCTGAGAATTTACACGTTTTGAGCACAGCTCCGTGTGATTCCTGTGTGAGCAAGTGTGGATCATGTCTGTGGAATGGGAATTCTCTAATAGGAATTTGGCAAAGGTGTATCTTAAAAAATTCTGGCTTGCTGTGCCCTGCATAGTTAACCTGGTCGCGTCTGCCACCGGATCTGAATCAACATCCCAATGCCTTGCTATGAGTAATCCTACCTGTTCTGCTTAATCCCATGAATAATCAATCCAATGTAAATGTGTCTTAATGCCTCTAATAAAACCCCCGGCTAAGCAACGCACGAGGTCTTTCTCCCCAAGATGGGCGATGGTGGAGGAGACCCGTGGCCGCCGGATTTCTTCCCCCCGCGTGTCTCAGTGTGAGATGTATACACGCAGTTGGTTACGGTCACCCCGGGTTTCGGCTGGGACGAGATCCCCATGGCAGATGGCGCCCAACGTGGGGCTCGAACCCACGACCCTGGGATTAAGAGTCCCATGCTCTACCGACTGAGCTAGCCGGGCTGAATTATTTTTTAATAATAAATAAAATTAAAACATAGACATGGGTCTTATATGCAAAACTGATCATTTTGCATAAAACACCCAGGTTGTTCTTTAAATCTATAACTAATCTTTCAAGAAAAACTGGCCAATTTTCAGAGAGAATCAATTATTCAAGCCCTTGGCATTTATTCATCTTTAACCAAAAGTCCTTACAAACTTTAAACCCTATTTTTTATAAGAAAAAAGGGGGAGGAGGTCAGGATATCTCTCCCATAGATTTAAACATGACTCTTTTACAATTTAAACATTTTTTTGATTCGCAATATTAGTCCAAGCAATCACCCCATTCAGTTCAAGTCCCTAGCCCCACATCTTAGCTAGGAAGAGAAGGGTCTGTTTCCGTTTTTTCCACAGAAAAATCTCCAAAACTGCTGTGGACAAGAAAAACTGCTGTGTCAGAAGAAAGACTTCCCTGGCAGCAACCTAATTTCTCATCATCAAAAGGGAATCTACTAATCCAGGATTCTCCAAGCTACACATCAAATATCCTTACTACTAATCTAAAAGGACAAATCAATAGACTGCAATTGGAATTACATCAGCGGTTGCAGGACATCCAATGCCTGTCTGAACTAGAAATATTTAAAACCCTCCAGGACAATTTCTACGGACTTCACCCTAAAATTTAATTTATTAATTTTTATCTAAAATTATGGATCTTCATAGCCACTTGTTGTTTATGCTTTTATTCTCCCAAGGTTGTAAAAGGGACCAGCAAGTAACAAACTTTATCAAATTAATCCAGCTTCTAAATTCTCATAAGAAAAATTCTTTTCACACACATGAAAAATCGG
>PVJI01001346.1:33231-108081 GCA_004026765.1 Micronycteris hirsuta
CTGAGAATTTACACGTTTTGAGCACAGCTCCGTGTGATTCCTGTGTGAGCAAGTGTGGATCATGTCTGTGGAATGGGAATTCTCTAATAGGAATTTGGCAAAGGTGTATCTTAAAAAATTCTGGCTTGCTGATCTCTGAATATTGCTTTAACCTGGTCGTGTCTGCCACCGGATCTGAATCAACATCCCAATGCTTTGCTATGAGTAATCCTACCTGTTCTGCTTAATCCCATGAATAATCAATCTAATGTAAATGTGTCTTAATGCCTCTAATAAAACCCCCGGCTAAGCAACCCACGAGGTCTTTCTCCCCGAGATGGGCGATGGTGGAGGAGACCCGTGGCCGCCAGATTTCTTCCCCCCGCGTGTCTCAGTGTGAGATGTATACACGCAGTTGGTTACGGTCACCCCGGGTTTCGGCTGGGACGAGATCCCCACGGCAGAGATCTAATCTTTTTGTTCTACCAAGGGGCTGAGTATCAACACAACCACCTTTGTCCTCACTGTCAGCATGTTCATCTGACTTTACTTTTCTGCCATCAAATGATGTTCTTGTAATTCAGGACTTACAGAGCTATCTATTTTTTTTTTTATTGTATTTTTCCATTACCTTTATCCTCCTTATCTCCCTCTCTCTCCCATGATCACCACACTATTGTCCATGTCCAAGATTCCTTTTTCCTTTGTTCTCCATCCCTCCATCCCCTACCCCTGGCCCCCAGCACTGTCAGTCTGCTATCCATGAGTCTATTTCTATTTTGCTTATTAGATCACTGTTTTCATTAGATTCCACACATGAGTGAAATCATATAGTTTTTATCTTTCTCTGACTGGTTTATTGCACTTAGCATAACGTTCTCCAGGCCCATCCATACTGTTGCAAAGGGTAAGATTTTCCTCTTTGTTATGGCCGAGTAGTATTCCACCGTGTAAATGCCCCACAGCTGTTTTATCCATTTATCTACTGATGGATACTTTGGCTGCTTCCATATTTGGCTGTTGTAAATAATGCTGCAGTGACATAAAGGTGCTTATATTCTTTTGAATTAGTGTTTCAGGTTTCTTGGGATACATTCCCAAAAGTGGAATTGCTAGGTCATAAGGCAGTTCCATTTTTAATTTTTGAGATATCTCCATACTGCTTTCCACAGTGGTTGCATCATCTGCATTCCCACCAACAGTGCAAAAGGGTTCCTCTTTTTCCACATCCTCACCAGCACTTGTTGTTTGTTGATTTATTAACAATAGTTGGTGTGACAGGTGTGAGGCGATATCTCATTGTGGTTTTAATTTGCATTTCTTTGATGATTAGTGATAGTGAGCATCTTTTTCATATGTCTACTGGCCATCTGTATGTCCTCTTTGGATAAGTGTCTATTCTTAAATTAGAATGTTTTTTGGTATTGGGTTTTATAAGTTCTTTATAAATTTTGGATACTAACCCCTATCAAAGGTATCGGTGAATGTGTTCTCCTAGTCAGTGGGTTGTCTTTTTTTTTTTTTTTTAAAGATTTTATTTATTTATTTTTAGACAGAAGGGAAGGGAGGGAGAAAGAGAGGGAGAGAAACATCAATGTGTGGTTACCTCTCACATGGCCCCCACTGGGGACCTGGCCTGCAACCCAGGCATGTGCCCTGACTGAGAATCGAACCGGAGGCCCTTTGGTTAGCAGCCCGCACTCAATCCACAGAGCTACACCAGCCAGAGCCAGTGGGTTGTCTTATTACAGTATTTTGTCGATGGTTTTCTTGCTGTGGAAAAAGTTTTTAGCTTGATGTAGTCCCATCTGCTTATTTTTTTGTTTCCTTGCCTGAGGAGATATATCAGAAAAAAAATATTGCTACAAGAAATGTCCGATATTTTACTGCCTATGTTTACTTCTAGAAATTTCATGGTTTCGGTTCTAACATTTAATTCTTTAATCCACTTTGAATCTATTCTTGTGTATGGCGTAAGAAGGTGGTCTAGTTTCACTTTTTTGCACGTATCTGTTCAATTTTACCAACATCATTTATTAAATAAACTATCTTTAGTCCACTGCATGTACTTGCTTCCTCTGTCAAATATTGACTGCAAAGGTGTGGGTTTATTTATGGGCTCTCCATTCAGTTCCATTGATCTGTGTTTCTGTTTTTATGCCAGTACCATGTCGTTTTGATTACTATGACTTTATAGTATAGTTTGATATTAGGAAGCATGATTATTCCAACTCTGTTCTTTCTCAAGGTCACTGTAGACTATTCAGGGCCTTTCGTGGTTCCACATAAATCTTTGAAATATTTGGTCTCATTCTGTAAAGTACATCATTGGTATCTTAATAGGAAGTGCACTGAATATGTGTTTTTTGTCCTTCATTTTGTTTATGTTATGTATCATATTTATTAATATGTGAATGTTTACTAATCTTCCATTCCCAGAACAAATCCCACTTGTTCATGGTGTATGATATTTTTGATGTATTGCTACATTCGGTTTCTAATATTTTGTTGAGGATTTTAGCATCTATGTTCATCAGGGATATTGGCCTATAATTTTCTTTTTTTGTAGTGTCTTTATCTGGTATTAGAATTAAGATAATGCTGGTCTTGTAAAATGAGCTTGGGAGTCTACCCTCCTCTTGAATTTCTGGAAATAGTTTGAGAAGAAAAGGTGTTAGTTCTTCTTGGAATGTTTAGTAAAGGTCACATGTGAAGCCATTTGGTCTATGGCTTTTGTTTATTGGGAGTTTTTTGATTACTGCTTCAATCTCACTAGGTGCAATCTGTCTATTCAGATTCTTTGATTCTTCCTGATAATAGTTTTGGAAGGTAGTATGTTCCTAGGAATTTATCAATTTTGTCCAGATTATCTAATTTCTTGGCATATAGTTGTTTCTATTTTCTTAAAAATCCTTTGTATTTCTTTTCTTTCATATCAGTTGTTACTATCCCTTTTCCATTCCTGACTTTATTTATTTGGGTCCTCTCTTTTTTTTCTTGATGAGTCTGGTTAAAGGTCTGTCAATCTTATTTATCTTTTCAAAGAACCATCTCTTAGATTCATAGATCTTTTCTCTTTTTTTTTTTTTCAGGCTCTATTCCATTTACTTCTCTGATCTTTATCATTTCCTTCTTTCTACTCACTTTGGGCTTTGTTTGTTGTTCTTTTTCTAGTTCCTTTAAGTGTAAAGTTTGTTTATTTGAATTTTTTTTTTTCTTGAAGTAGGCCTCTAATGCTATAAAAGTCCCTTTTAGGATTGTTTTCCCAGTGTCCCTCAGATTTTGGTCTGTGTGTTCTCATTTTCATTTGTTTCAAGGCAACTTCTGATTTCTCTCTCGACCTTGTTCTTGACTCATTCATTATTTAATAGCATATTATTCAGCTTCCATGTCTATGTACTTTAGCATGCATTAGAATCAACAGGATATGTTGAGACATATTGCTAAGCCCTACCCCCAGGGTTTCATATTTAGGAGGTCTGGGATGGTACCCAAGAATTTTTATTTCTAATAAGTTTCAGATGGTGCTGATACACTTGTTCTTGAGATAATACCATCCCATGAAAGATACAAGGTATAGTTTAACCAACCTCCAAATTGGACAATAAGCAATGATCCATTCTTCTTCACTGAATGTACACTGAGAAACTAGAATAGTGATGAATATATGCCATTTGAAACTCAGATACCAGAAGATAAACCAAACTAAAATTAAGTAGGTTATTTTTATGTTCTGGGGAAAATATTAGTGGGAAAATACTTTCCAAAATGCGTTTTGGGAAAATCACCAGGGAAGTTATTCTGAGTCATACACACATCATTCATCTTATTCTCACAAAAACCGTAAGAGATATGTGGCTACCGTTATTGTCTCCATTGTAAAGATGAGGAAACTAAGGTACATAAAGGTCAAGCAGCAATTCCAAGATCTGACAGTAAAATAGCACATCCCAGATTTGAATGCAGACATTCTGGTTGCAGAATCTGTGCTCTAAACTATTTCTTTTCATTTGAAATAAGCAAAGAATAAAAGCTTCCAACCTAGGCCTTGGAACTCTGAGTATAAAGAAGTATCCCATAGACAAGGGAAAAAAAGTGTTACGTTTCATATTTTTACTGCTCTCGAAAGAAACATAAATTATAGAATAATTTGCAATGAGATCATTCAGAGTTTACAACAGTAACTGAATGATCCTATAGCATTTTATGTATACTTCTAGTATGACACATATTTATTGTACTGTAGCAGTTATTTAGATATTTGTATATGTTATGTTTAATAATTGCATGATAGTTTTATAATTTAATCAATCTTTGGGAAAATACTATCCTCTAAAAATGAAGGAGTAATTTGTGGTAAGTAATAATACCCAAAATACTTCATGGGGAGGTATGTGATTATACTTTTATTAACTATTAGTCAAACCTTGTCTGTGTATGTAGACATCCAGAAAACTAGCCCCACCTTGTGGATCATGGTAGTATCACAAATTCAGGCCTCTGAGAATAGTGAATTGTCAGAAATTGTCTTGACTGACAAAAGCTAAGAAATTTATAACAACTAGCATTGGTAAGGAAGTACCTTCACATACTGTTGTAGTTGTATAAAATGGTACAACTTTTCTGAAAATAAATTTGGAAAAGCAACTAAGCTTGTGAACATAAGTAATAGTCTACTCAAAATTTCACTTCTAAAAATTAAATAAATTTTTAAATTTTCAATTGCAGTTGACATAGATTATTATATTAGTTTTGGATATCTTATATAGTGATCAAACATTTATATAATTTAATAAGTAAACACTGGTAAGTCTAGTACCCATCAGAAACCATACATAGTTATTACAATACTGACTATATTTCCTATACTGTAATTAATATCCCTGTGATTGTACAGCTGGAAATTTGTACATCTTATTTACCTATTAGAAATACGAAAGTTAAAAACATGCATGTAACGAAGATATTTACTGCAGTAC
This sequence comes from Micronycteris hirsuta, assembly GCA_004026765.1. Classification (NCBI taxonomy): domain Eukaryota; kingdom Metazoa; phylum Chordata; class Mammalia; order Chiroptera; family Phyllostomidae; genus Micronycteris; species Micronycteris hirsuta. Next base: position 38,190 of record PVJI01001346.1, read on the forward strand.
TGCTGTTGGTAGTTAGAAATTAGAAGCAACCTAATGTCAATGTAGAGTATGACAAATACTCTTATAAAACAGTAACAACGACAGATGACAGCTAATAGTTGTTGCAAGTGCTTAATATGTACCAGGCACCATTCTTAGTCTGGCTTTAAAGTCACTACGCTATACTTTTTAGAATGAAGTATACATCTTCATAAGAAAGAATGTACATTACACGTAATTAAGTGAAAAGACTCACGCAAAGAACTCTGTAGTATTAGATATATTTTTAAAATATATGCTTGGCCCTGGCTGGTGTGACGCAGTGGACTGAGCACCACACTGTGAAGCAAACAGTTGCCGGTTCGATTCCCAGTCAGGGCACAAGCCCCCAGTAGGAGGCGCGGAAGAGGCAATCATACATTGATGTTTTTCTCCCTCCCTTCCCCTCTCTCTAAAAATAAACAACATCTTAAAAAATAATAAAATATATTCTTGCAGATGTACAGAAAAGTCTAATAGGCTAAACATAAAATTATAAACAATGATTACCTCTGAAGATTGGATTGTGAGGAGAAAAGAGATGACTTCTATTGTACTTTATAAACTTTTGTACTGCTTAAATTGTTCACATTAAATACAAACCAGAATCATATATAAAAGCACATAACTGTAAAAAGTAAATTAATCAGAGTTTTAAAAAATTAGTTAAAGTTTTTAAAAAGCAGGAAGGGGTAATCTCTTACATGCTGAAACTAATTGCTCAGTTCAGGAAAGCACATGGAAAAACTCATTTGAAGCAACACACACACACACACACACACAATGAAGTACATTCAAAGTGATTCAAAGAAATTCTGGGGAAGTGAAGTTCATAACCAGTAATTTCCTGATAAAGATGGCAGATTGAACACGCGCATCTAATTCAAATCCCACTCTCCTCTGCCAAACTCTCCTAAAATTTTAGAATACTTTTTTAAAGATAAAACTCCCAGCAACAAGGACAATAAAAAAGAAAACACTAGTAATAAATTTGTGAAGCTAGAAGCAGATGGACAAGTGATAGAAAGCCTGTCTAACCCTAAACCTGCATTAGGTAAAGCTGAGAGGCAACCCAGTTTCAAAAGGCTCAGGAATTCTGAACATAAGACTGATCACTTACTTTGTGTTCCTATTACAGGAAAGATTTTGTCATATCTTAAAATAATAACACTATTCTTTATAGAATTTAATATAAAATAGTGAAGAGTAAAGTAAGGGCCTGATTTAAGAGAACCAAGACACATTTTCTTTGAGGGACTTTAGCTTTCTTAGTAAACAGTCACCTTATTAGAAACAAAAATTACTCAGCTATGTCCCAAGTGAGGTAAAAGAATTTTTATTAAAAATGATATCATGTATTAAGTGAGAATAAAAGCTACTATTATCTATTTTTGCTTATCTTTTTTACCCAGAGCAACAATGCTTTATCCATTACTTTACTTTTCTCATACAGATACAACATTTAAAAAAGCAACAATTAAGCAAATATTTGATGACTAGCACTTCCTCTGAGAGAAGGAAAAATCAGGATGGGTTTGGGCTCTTCTGAAAAGTAGCACAGCACCTGCCAATAATGCTGTGCTTTAATAATGATGCAGTTTGTACCTAAACCATGTAACAACTTTCAATAGAGTTGATTTTTCATTGCTTCTAGCAAAAAGAGTAACAACAGTTCCTTCCCCAATAACATATAGAGTAGTATACACATTTAAACACAAATATATTTAGAACCATATAACAAAATTGCCTGATCCAGCAATAAAGTAAAACTACTATATGCGTGAAGTCTAATAAATATGTAACGTGACAGAATTAATTCCCCCAGCAATTTTTAAAAGTAATGATCTACTATAATGAACATTCTTTTCTTTTTTTTTTTTTTAAGATTTTGTTTTATTTATTTTCAGAAAGAGGAGAAGGGAGAGAGAAAGAGCAATATATGGTTGCCTCTCACATGTCCCTCATTGGGGACCTGGCCTGCAACCCAGGCATGTGACCCGATGGGGAATCGAACCGGGACCCCCTGGTTCCCAGCCCGCGCTCAATCCACTGAGCTACACCAGCCGGGCATGAACATTTTCTATTACGAGATTATTTTATTTTTTTAGATCACTCAGATTAAGTAAATATTTTAGAGCAAAGAAGCCCATCTAGAACTGGTCAAAAGTCTAAGTGTATTATGAGGATTTTTTTGTTTTCTTCCAGATTGTCACAGGACTGAAAACTCAGCAACATGATACAATCAGGATTTTCATAGAGTAGTAAAAAAAAACTGTTAACTAACTTTAAGACATAATTATTCAAATAACTTTTGTAAATCATAGCTTTAAAAACTTATTAAAATGAATATATAATGTACTTGAGGTTGTTGTTCGATTATAAAGCCACCATAATTACCTACTGGAGAACATAATTGTACCTTACCCAATATCTACAGATGCCTTTGAATTTAGAATGAACTATACAAACCTTTTTAGAGTTTATTTCAAAACTAAAAGGTTGAAGGAACTGCTAACAAAGTTAGACATGTATAAACATCATTTATGGTTTCATGCTATTTTAACCAGAACCCCTACAAGGTAAAGGCAGCCCAGTTGGATTAAAAACAGGTACCATAAATGGAAGAAGCCAGGTGGCATCTATGAAATCAATAAAGAGGGCCAGAGGGAATAAAGCCAGAGGCAGAGATAAGTATGGGCCAGAGGGTCAAAATAATTTGATTACCCTCTATATTTTAAGAAGTGGATTATCCAGAATTTTGAGTCAAGGACTACTGATACAACAGATGTAGATAAGTTACTGGAAATCATCAATTCAGGGTCAAAATCCTCTAGAAAGTCATAAAATCTTTGCTAATTAATCACACTCTCTGGATAAGACTACATACATATATCTGAAGAACTAGAGGGCCCAAAGAAGTGACTAGAGCCAAATTTTTACTTTAGTTCATTCTAGAATCTTCCCCTGCTAAAATATAGAATTGTTTAGTTCATTCCACAAACACTGAGTATTTATTTTCCCACTAAGACACAGTCCTTAACCTTTAGAACTTTGAGCCTGAAAGGAAAGACAAGCACCTAGGGCAGACGGTGCTAACATAACGTGGTCAATGCAGTGACGCATTTATGCACAGTATGCTCCGATAACAGAGGCCACTCACTTAGCCCACACTTAGCACAGTCCAGAAGTAGGTTAGAGAGAGAAGTTAGTGTTATTACACTGAATGAAAGAATACCTGAGCTATATCTTAAAAATAAGAAAATGGTAAGGTAAATAACAGGAAAAGAACATTTAAGACAAGGAACAAATAGGAGGAGCACTGGACTGAGCAGGAAACAGTCTGGTGTATGCTAAAAGGGGTGAAGTGTGGGCCACCACAAGCAGGTTATATTAAAACGTAAGGATGGAGATGATGAAGGGTGGGAGAGGAGGCTGAGAAGTATAGACCAGATTACAAAGGCACTAGAATGACATAAAAAAATTCTTAAACTTTATGTTGGAAGTCACGGGGACCCACTGTGAAGCAGAATGACACAGAATCACATTTTACATTAGTCACTCTGACACTAATGTGGTGGATGTATCTAAGAGGGGCAAGATTGGGTGTATGTAGACCAGTTAGGAGGCTACCGCAGGTGAGAAATAATGAGGACCTGAAGTAACAAGTACTTTCTAACAAAATCCCCTTTGACCACAGAGTAGCAAAAGAATAAAAACGAATGTAACAACGTATATATGAACATATGCATGATTTTTATATATCATATATTTTTATATATTCTTACATATAAGCACTTTTTGCTATTACATTACAGATTGTCTTTTTCTACATTAATCAAAAAGGACAAAGAAGGTTATAAAACAAAAAGAAAAACAGAAGCTAGAATATAAAGCAGGACTTCCAGTCTGGTAGGAGAGGCGAAGACACGGAATGGGCTGGACCCAAACCCACATGTGATGGATAAAAATTTGGGAAGGATAGCTAAGGAGCAAGGAGTCCCAGCCCCACATCAGGCCCCCCAGCCAACGGTTCCAGTGCCAGGAAGGTAAGTCCTCAACAACATAAGAAAGATCCACTGAGAAAACGAAGGATATAATAAATGAAATAAAGAACAATTTACATGGAAAAAGAGCGGATAAAACTGAGAATCAAATAAATTATTTGGAACATAAAGAAGCAAAGAACAAGCAATCAGAAAAACAAGAGAAAACAAGAGTCCAAAAAATGAGGATAGTGTAATAAGCAGCCTCTGGAACAACTTCAAGAGGTCCAACATTTGTATCAAGGGGGTGCCTGAAGGAGAAGAGAATAAGAAATTGGAAATCTGAAACAATAATGAAAGAAAACTTCCCTAATTTGGTGAAGGAAATAAGCATGCAAGTCCAGGAAGCACAGAGAATCCCAGGCAAGATGGAAGAAAAGAAGCCCACATCAGGACATATCATAATTAAAATGCCAAAGGTTAAAGATAAAGAGAAGATCTTAAAAGCAGAAAGAGAAAAGCAGTTAGTTACTTACAGAAGCGCCCTCATAAGACTGTCAGCTGATTTCTTAAAAGAAACTTTGCAGGCTAGAAGGGATTGGCAAGAAATATTTAGTCATGAAAAGTAGGGACCTACAGCCAAAATTGCTCTACTCAGCAAAACTTTCATTTAGAATTGAAGGGCAGATAAAGTGCTTCAAAGACAAGAAAAAACTAAAGGCGTTCATTATCCCCAAACCATTACTGTATGAAATGTTAAAGGGACTGATTTAAGAAAAAGAAGATCAAAACTATGAATAATAAAATGGCAATAAATACATATCTATCAACGATTTAATCTAAAAAACTAACTAAGCAAAGGAGAGTAACAGACAGAATCATGGATACAGAGAGCATTTGCCAGAGAGGTTGCCAGACTGGAGTGGCTGTCAGGAAATGGGTTAAGAGGTGAAGGGCTTAAGAAGTACCAATAGGTAGTTACAGAATAGCTATGGTGATGTACAGTATAGGAAATGGAGTACCCAAAGAAGTTATACGCATGACCCATGGACATGGACAATGGTGTGGGGATGGCCTGAGGGAGTGGGGGTGCTAGTTGGAGGGAGGGCAAAGAGGGAAAAATGGGGACAACTGTAATAGCAATATCAATAAAAATAATTTAAATAAATAAATAGAAATAAAATTGAAAGCATTCTATTAATCTTAGAAGTAGCAACTAATAATTGTTATCCCCAAATGAGTTATTTTACTAAAAAAATAAATGGAATATTGCTAGAAATTTAAATTTATAAAGAAGAAAAGTATTTAAAATATATCCCATAAAGTATCTAAAATCAAAAACACTATCAAATTTCACAGAAAAATTTAAGATATTAATGAAGAAAATCTAGAACAGTAAATCTATAGAAATTAAAAGCAATAAGAAAATAACATGCTCTTAGTCTAACATTGTAAGCTTACCTTGCCATACCATTTAATATTCATAAACCACAGATAGGATGATTATATTCATTTTGCAGATGAGAAAATAAGTTTACTTACCTAATAACTGGGCTGTAAAGTTTGTCTGTTTTAAAGACATTAGTAGGCATTTGTAAATAAAACTATGGAAGCATTTCATAAGAATATATTTGTTTCACAAATGCAGAACTTCATATCAGAAAGCCAAGATTTACATTTGGGCAACAGAATGAAAACTTTCAGGTCAAAATGAACTTGGTTTATATTTAGACTTTACCCCTTACCAGTTGTGGCAATTTGAATAGCTTCTCGAGCTTCAACAAGTATGAAGGGGGTTACAAGGCTTCAAAGGGTTTTGCAAATATCAGGTAAGTAATCAATTAGTAGTAGCTAGTTCTATTGTTCATAATAAAGAAAACATAAATAATATTCTGCATTTAAAATTGAAGTAAAAATTTTTTGAAATGGAATACTCTTTTTCCCCGCTAGGAATGTTTCTTTAGCCATAATAGGTACACATATACATGCACACTGTTTATGATACACCACCTAACTCATAAAAATATGCAGTCAATTCTTGATAATCCAAGAGCATACTAACAGGTTTGCAATTAATCTATGTTTAAAGTGCCATGATAAACCCAACTTTCTCTACTTTACTAGAGAGAATCTGGTTAAGAAACTATAATACTCAACTTCTTCTCCCGACTATACTTACACTGTAGACCCCAAATCCCTACCACAGAATTTCTACCTGTTTCAATCCCAAGCTTCCCCAGGTGTTTTGGTTCCTGCCTTGGCTCTTCAAACCCCACTGCTAGAAAAAGTTGGAAGATTTTCAGAAAAATCAGTACTGCTACCTCATTACTCAGTTCCCTAGAAAATTATTTCTTTCTGGATTATTTGTGATTTGATCCTCACTCCCCTCCTAACTCTACCAATTAACCAGGTTAATTAATAATTGACTATATTGAGAAAGTATAACTTATAAATCTCTAACAATCTGAAACCATTTTACTTCATTTTTTTATAAGAAAATACATGTCACATCATTATATAATTATTTAAAGTTATTCCACATTTTTAATTGGTTTAAATAATTTAATATTAATTATAATATTTAGTATTATAGTTTAGTATTTTAGTAGTTAATGTTAGTGATGTGATAAAGAATTAAATAATAAATCCGAGGTAAATAGTCACCGAGGCTCAAATTAACACTGTATCAATACTATGTAACTGTTAATATTCTTTAAAAAAATACCAGAAAAATTACCTTGGTGTTCTTCTAAATCCATATCAAGTTGTCTAATTTCTTCATTAAATTGATTTATTTTTTCTTTTAAATCTGTTAACCTGTTGAAAATGTTATTTAATATATTTATGACAGATAATATTCAGTGAAAATATTCAATGATATTAGAAAATCTTCAATCTTTCCTAAGCTGCATAAACAATATCTAGAAATAATATGCCCTATTCTGTGGATAATACTACAAATTTAGAGAGAAAATTTTTTTCTAGATCTTTTTTTCATGATTCACATTTGGACTGCAAGTATATTCTGAGAATGTCAGGCTGTCTAACTTCAAGAGCAGACTCTTCCCCAGATTTTTAAAATAACTTTCTTTTTATACATTTGTTTAAATTGAACTAAGTTGGCAAATTAGTCTCAAAAATTAGAAAATAAGACAAAATGTACCACCAGGAGAAGATTATATGGGTTAAAATTCTAGCCCAAAGCAGTTGTATTTATTATGAAACTATAGTAATCATAACAGTGTGGTACTAGAATAAGGACAGATGTATATATACACATATAAATGTACATACATATGTATAAATGAAATAGAATTGTGAGTCCAGAAATAAGACCTTATATCTATACATAATTGAATTTTCTCTAATCCTCACCCAAGGATTTCCTTTTAATCGATTTTAGAGAGAGAAGCAGGGAGAGAGAAAGAGAAACATCGCTATGAGAGGGAAACACCCATCAGTTTGCTCCTACATGTGCACTGACTGAAGATCAAACCTATAATCTAGGTACGTGCCCTGACTGGGAATGGAATCTGTAACCTTTTGGTGTATGGGATGACACTCCACCCAACTGACCCACCCAGCCAGGTCTATATTTGATTTTTGACAAAGGTGCAAGACAATTACATGGGGAAAGAATAATAATATTTGTTAAAAGAATATTTCAAGAAATGGTGCCTGGACAATTGGATATGCACAACGAAAGAATAAAACTGGACTCCTACCTTACACCATATACAAAAGTTAACTCAAAAATGAATCATACATCTAAATGTAAGAAGTAAATTATAAAATTCAGAATAAAACATAAGCATAAATCTCTGTGATTTTGGATTAGGCACTGGTTTCTTAGATATGACACCAAAAGCATAAGCAACGAAAGAAAAAATAAATAAAAGAGACATCATCGGCCTGGCTGGTGTGTCTCAGTGGATTGAACGCCGGCCTGCAAACCAAAGGGTCACTGGTTGAATTCCCAGTCAGGGCATATGCCTGGATTGAAGGCCAGGTCCCCAGTAGGGGTTATGCGAGAGGCAACCACACACTGATGTTTCTCTCTCTCTCTTTCTCCCACCCTTCCCCTCTCTCTCAAAAATAAATAAATAAATCTTTAAAAAAAATAGACATCATCAAAATTTAAAACTTTTATGCTTCTCAAGGGTGATGTAAAGAGAAAGTAAAAAGAAAAGTCTATAGGTAGGGACAGAAATTTTGCAAATCATTTATCTGTAAAAAGTTTTGTATCTGGAGTAAGTGAAGAACCATTAAAGTTTAGTAATAAAGATAAATAACACAATTAAAAAATGGGCAAAGGATCTGAACAGACATTTCTCTAAAGAAGACATACATATGGCCAATAAGTACAGGAAAAGAAGCTCAACATTATTAGTCATCAGGGAAATGCAAATCAAAACCATAATGAGGTATTACTTCACACCCACTAGGATGACTATAATCAAAAGAGAAATAATAAGTGTTGGCGAGGACATGGAGAAATTGGAAAACCCTCACACACTGCTGGTAGAAATGTAAAATGGTGCAGCTATAATGGAAAATAGCTCGAAAGTTCCTCAAAAAATTAAATATAGAGTTACTATATGAGCCATCAATTCCATACCTAGGTATATACCCAAAAGAAGTGAAAACATATGTCCACACAAAAACTTGTACATGCATTTCATATCAGCTTGCTAATAGTCAAAAATGGAAAAAAATCTAAATGTCCATCAATGAATGAACAGAAAAATACATATGGTATATCCACATAATGGAATATTTGGCAATAAAAAGACATGAAATAATGATGTATGGTACAACACAGATGAACCTTGAAAACATTATGCTAAGTGAAAGAATGATTCCATTTATGATCACGTATTATATGATTCCATTTATGTAACACATCCAGAATAGGCCAATCTACAGAAACATAAAATAAGGGTGGTTCTCTAGGGCTGGGATGGGGGATGAGAGGAGCGATGATTAAGGGGTGTGGTATAAAATTGGGGTGACTGAACGGTTCTAAAATTGAGATGATGCTTACATAATTCTGTGAATATACTAAAAACCTCTGAATTGTAAACTTTAAATATGTGAATAGTATGAAATATAGTTAAAGCTGAAAATAAGATTGAAAGTTGTATCAGTATCATCCATATGAACCACAAAAAGTTACTGTAACAATGTACACCTCTTGTACAGTTAGAATATAATTTAAAAAATGAGAAAGGGACGCAAATGTCCTAGTATAAATGTACTTACTGTCTCTCCATGCTAGCTATTTCCTGATTATCTTCTTTTACCTAAAACATCATAAAAAGAAAACACCCATAGTTTTTAAAGAATTACTCACTGTCAGGCTATCTTAAAGAGAATTTCCTGCCAAGGTATATTGTACTAAAATGTCAAATCTTGTCTCTTTCTTGAAACTTCTTAAAATTCAACCTTTTAATTTAAAAGGAATATCATTAAGGAACTATTCAAGAAGTTTTATTTCTTTCTTAGAGGAAGGGTACTAATCCACATGGTACCATGAGGTTAACACATCTTTAGGACTGGGTCAATTTGCATAAACATGTAGGATATAAACCCCAGCATACAAGGTAGGCTTGAAGATTTAGCAATCCCACTACATTTGAATTTCAGATAAACAATAAATTTTATAATACATATGTATTATGCAATATGAAATATATTTATTTCTTTTTGATTATTCTTTGCTTATCTGAAATTCAAATTTATTGTATTTTATCTGGCAATCCTATCCCAAGATCACTCCTCTCCTGCCTCCAATGATCTCTTTCCAAGGAATTCAGAGATTCTAGGTTTTAATACCTTTCTAGAATGATTCTAACACTTAAATAGCTCCTGGATTGATCCCTAAGATCTTCCAAATCCACTGGGTTTGATCTAAGGTCACAAAGGAGTCCCATTTGTAGGTTCCTAACTGGAACTATTCCCAAATACATATGCAGTTCTCCCATAGTTAGGGTTTCTCAGGATAATAATAGGCTAATTATAAGTTAGTACTAAATTAAAGCCAGCCTTGGTGTAGTAAGAAAGCTACTGAATACATGTGACATTCCATTCACTTCACAGAGGGACTGATAGTAATAACCACAAAAAGTCATTAGCCGTGGGGCACTTCACTTTCTAAATAGGAAGCCCAAAACAAATAAAGGAACAGATCTCAGTAAGACTATCTAATTATTTACTAACTAATAAAGAAGAGTTTTAAGCTTTCCTTATAAAAATCCCAAACATGAAAAAAAAGGCCAAAAAATTCATGAACATCATATAAAATTAGAATGTAAGTCAAAAAACAGTTCTAGATTTTCTTGGTCAAGTAGTTCATATTAATTTAGCGAAGCTCACTTTTCACTGCTTTTTTTAAAGACAAAAAATTTATTGGCTTTCTGTTCAACTTATATGACTTAAATAAAATATATCAATACATTTATCAAATTCTGACATATTAAAATAAGTATGTTTGTTTTTTCTACCTGCTTAAGTAATCTCTCTCTCTCTTCCATTGGAGATCCCATGCTTTTGTCTTCAGCAATCATTTGATCTCGATGGGACTCTAACTCATAAAGTTTTTCATGCAGCAATACAGCCTCCTGTTTCACCTGGGAGTGTGCTATTTCCTGAAGGGCACAAAGAAAGAAAAATTATTATTTTATTAAGAACTATTTCAAATAGGTTTCAGTTTATAACAATAAGGACAAATTTAAACCACACACATCTTTAAGTAGAGATATCAAGTACCTAGAGTACTCAATAATGCTACAAAACACATTTCTAAACTGGATGAAAAAAAAATTCCTGTATATTTTTAGTATGAGATTCACAAGAAGATGGTAGACTTATTTTATTTTCTAAATATAGGACCTGAACAGAGATAAAAATATCTCTACCAATGGGAAGATAATAAAGAAAATGTCACAATATCTGTACAACTTTAACCACAATACCCAATTCAAAGAATAGAGAACTGATCTCTAGAGAAGCGATTTTCAACTTTTTCATCTCATGGCAGACACAAACTAATTATTAAAATTCTGCAGCACATCAAAAATATATTTTTTGCCAACTTGACAAAAATATATATAATTTTGGTTCTTAAAAGTTTAATATTTATGGTGGTATAGTTTCTTTGTTTTCATACTTTAAAAATATATTTTTTTCAGATTTTATTTATTTATTTTTAGACAGAGGGGAAAGGAGGGAGAAAGAGAGAAACAGAGAGAAACATCAATGTGTGGTTGACTTTCATGGGCCCCGTACTGGGGACCTGGCCTGCAACCCAGGCATGTGCCCTGACTGGGAACCGAACCAGCAACCCTTTGGTTTGCAGACCCACACTCAATCCAGTGAACTACACCAGCCAGGACTTATGGTAGTATAACTTTGATTCATTCACACCAGATGGCTATTGTGGTGTTGGCTGTTGCCATTTTTTAACTTAACAACGCAAGGGAAAAACGGTCAGTGTCCCTTACTAGTCAGGTATTGCATGTTTTAAAAATTCCTGCAGCACACTGGTTGAAAAATGACTGCTCTAGAGGAAAGATATTTTCCTCTGAATAGGTCATATATATACTTCCCCACAATATTATGAGTGAATTGTATCCCCCCAAAAGATATACTGAAATCCTAATCTCTAGTACCTGTAAATGTGACCTAATTTGGAAGTGGGAGTTTTTGCAAATTTAGTCAAATTAAGATGAGGCATTAGGATGGATCTTAATCCAGTGTGAGATTTATGTGAACTTGTAAGAAGGAGAATGCTATGTGCTGATACAGGCGGATTGAAGTGATGCAGCTACACGTCAGGGAAAGGATGCCAAGGTTTGACGGCCACCACCAGAAGACAGCAGTCAGGGATTCTCTCCAGAGTATCAGAGGGAGCGCGGCTCTGCTGACACCTTGATATTATATTGGGTTGGTCAAAAAGTTTATTTGTTTTTTTATGTAAGATGGTTCTAGTAGCACTTAGTTGTCTTTAACTTCATTTGAAACAATTTTGTTAGAATGTACTGTGATAGCTGTCATATCAGCATGCATTTTAAAAAAAAGCTTATCTAAATTGGTGAATTTTTTGTAGCCATTTTAATATTGATGATGGAAGAAAATAAGCAACATTTTATTATTACTTTATTATTTCAAAAAAGGTAAAACACAACTGAAACACAAAAAAGATTTGCGCAGTGTATAGAGAAGGTGCTGGCTGATCCAATGTGTCAAAAGTGGTTTGAGAAGTTTCTTGCTGGAGATTTCTTGGTGAATGATCTTCATGGGCAGGGAGGCAAGCTGAAGTTGATAACGATCAAATCGAGACATTAATTGAGAACAATCAACATTATATCACATGGGAGATAGCCAACATACTCAAAATATCCAAATCAGTAAGTCATTGGTAAAAATGAGAAATGTCTTTTATTTTATGGAAAAAAACTAAATGGACTTTTTGGTCAACCCAATACTTCCAGACTCTAGAACTATTGAGATAATTTGTTGTTTAAAGCCACCCAGCAGCACTGGGAAACTAATACACACAAGCAGAATGGTTATGGTGTATTTAGCACTGTTCTACTGAACAAAGAGAAAAGGGATATGTTTTATTAGATGACCAAAATAGCTAGCGATGTTGTTGTTGTTGTTGTTGTTGGTGGTGGTGGTGGTGGTGATGGTAATGATGATGATAATGAAAAAAGTGGCATTTGAAGCTGTTATTTATTTAGCACTGTTCAATAGCAGGAACTGTACTCCATATACTTTATACACTATCTCTAAAACTTGAAACAACTCTATAAGATAGTACTATCATCTCTGTTTCACAGATGAGGAAACTGAGGATCTACAGTATAAATAATTTTTCTAAGTTAACTGAAATAAAAGTTAATGATGATATCTGAACCCAGGCCTCACATCATGAACAAGATCAAATTTTTAAGAGGGAGGACCTCCTTTCTGAAAGCAACAGAAAAGGCATTTAAAAACGGGAAAAAGCTAATGTTTAAAAGTTCATAGGCAAAGGGTTATATATATCGGTAATGGATTAACTTCAGGTGAAAAGGCATGACAATAAAATACAGATAAAAGAAATGCAAATATTTTGAGGTATCCCTTCTCATAGCATCTTCCCCTTCATTTGCTTAATCATCCTGTAGATTTGTTCAAGTTGCATTTCCATAAAATTGTTCCTGATGACTCAAGCTCACGTTGATCCTTCACCTGATTTTTCACACCCCTATAAACTGAATTAGTAATACTTAGCACAGTATTAGTGAGCCACAGTAGATATTCAAATACTAGTTGACTGATATTTGGTATAATGTTTTCTTGAAGAACAAGTTAAAAAATATAAGCAATCTGTCAAAAGTTAACTAGAATTAGTGACTTATAGTTTGTTTGAGAATATTGTAAAAATTCATGTAATTTTAGGCATATATGCCACTCTTTTTTGGCATCAATACAAACACTAAATCTAAGGTTAAAGCTTACACCTTTTCCTGTGGAAACTAAATTTTCCAGGAGAAATAATAAGACTTGACTCTCTCCTACATGCCCTAGAAAATAGTAAGACATTCTGCAAGCTAGCTGTGTTAATATTAAATGTTGTCCTATTCCTTGAAGCATATTTCTATCACTACAGAGATCCAAGAAAATAAAATTTGTTTGTATTCACATAGGGCAGTCTGATACAAAAAAAATCTTAGTACTTTTAAGCAAACTATTTTTCAATAGCAAATTTCCAAAATAATGACTATAAAATACTCATATTTATTTCTTTTGCAAGCTAGGTGACAACAATCATGTCAATCTACAATTGTTACTAATCTTATCATCATTGTATCTACCAGACTCCATAAGAAATCAGGAAAAGGCCGGCAAAGTTTGAGGTGCAGAGAGTACAGCGAAGCACAAAGGGCATGAAAACGCAGTTCACAGAAAAAGAAATACATTGAACAACAAATATATAAAGAGGTAACTCAATTTCATGCATAAATAAATGAAAATTAAAGCATGATAGTAATTTTTTCCTAATAAACCAGCAAAAATGGAAAAGGTGGGTAATGCCTGCTGTCAGTGAGAGCCAGTGAAAATAGACACTCTCATATTTTAGGTCTAGGAATAGAAAATGCAACAACCTTTTTGGAAGGCAATTTGGCAATCACACAGCATTTTAGAAGTATGTAATTTCTGACCCACTGCAAAAAATTTATCTTAAGATATGCTCATATAACTTTGTATAAAATGTATGTTTTCACCGAAGCATTATTTATAATCCCCCCAAACTATAAACAACCGATTCATTACAAGACTATATTATAGTCATTTAAAGTAATATAATGCAATAATTTAAAAATAATGAAGGAGCTTTATGAGAGCTATGTAAATAGACATTCAAGAGAGAATGTTAGGTGGAATAAAAATACTGCAGATGGCTCTGGTAGGGCGTAGTCCTGATACGCCAAGGTTGTGGGTTTGATCTCAGCTCAGGGCACGTACAAGAAGAAACCAATGAACGCATAAATAAATGGAACAACAAACTGATGTCTCTCTTTCTTTCTCAAATCAATTTAAACAAAAAAGCTGAAAACAGAGTATTAAGCATGAATCCCACCTAATGTTTTCCACAACAGTAAAACCAAGTTAGGATTATATGATTGTTGTGAAGATTCAATGACAATGCTGATAATATATGTCAAGAAATCAAAAACGCACATAGGACACAATAAATATAAGAGTAGTTCTGTCTGGAAAGAAGGCAAAAAAAAATAACAGGCATTTTTACTTTCATCTTACTCAAATTTTTAAAATTATAAACATGGTTTGAAAATTAAAATTACTTTCAATAAACAGATAAGAAAAATGAATGCAAGCTTTTACATCTATAGAGATGAACTGATCTGTTGCTCTGCGTTTGTTTTTAGTCCCTTGTTCGTGTCTTCAAATGACTACTAGATTTTATGTGCCGCAGAAGACCAAATGGCTTGTTTTGTACAAAGTAGGTACTCAATAATTGAATCTAATTTCTTACTAAATTAGGATATTTATGGTCCTGAATGGGAAAAATTTATTATGCTGGTATAAACTGCTAAATAAATATGTATTTGAATGTGTTCCATTAACATGTTCAGCTGAATTATCTTTTATAGCTGAGTAATATAAGAACCCTTATTTGATTTTATACTTACGGCTTCTAGACTCTCTTTTTTCATGTTCAGTGAATCTAGTTGTTGCTGAAGTATATCTAATTCCTAAAAAGAGGGGAAAGAAAGCAAATACACATACAAATTACATTAAGAATAAATTTATGTTTCTCAACATTTCAAATATGTATGTGACAAAGTAAATTTTGTAAAGATCTTCAATATGTACCTTGCAATTTGACTAAAATTTATTAATGTTCATTTTTATTTTTGCCAATTTTTTATTATTTCTAAAAATTGTGCCTGGCTGGTGTAGCTCAGTGGATTGAGCGCAGGCCGAGAACCAAAAGGTCCCGGTTCGATTCCCAGTCGGGGCACATGCCTGGGTTGCGGGCCAGGTCCCCAGTGAGGGCCATGTGAGAGGCGACCACACATTGCTTTCTCCCTCTCTTTCTCCCTTTCCTCTCCTCTCTCTAAAAATAAATAAATAAAATCTTTAAAAAATAAATAAATAAAAATTGTGCCATGACTCACTTTTATTTATTTTTTTTTTAAAGATTTTATTTATTTAGTTTTTTTAGAGAGAGGAGAACGGGAGGGAGAAAGAGCTATGTATGGTTGCCTCTCACGTGGCCCTCACTGGGGACCTGGCCTGCAACCCAGGCATGTGCCCCAACTGGGAATCGAACCGAGACCTTTTGGTTCCCAGCCCGCGCTCAATCCACTGAGCTACACCAGCCTGGCAACCATGACTCACCTTTAAAAATACTTTATAAATTTGTCAGAGGTAGCCAGACCTTTTTACACTGAATCATCATATACTGTAATCATCAGTTTCAGAAGCATTCAAATTTGTTGTCATTGTTTAAAGTTACGATTTTTAATTTTGATTTTTAAGCATGTTTTCATATCTTTTGCCTAATTCCTTTTGAAAATTAATCAATTTATATTTTAAAATTTTATTTTAGTATAGTAAGAAGACTTAACATGTCCCTAATTTCTTTTAGGGCCAAGATCTATAGCAATTTATGTGACTCACTTCTTTAAAGGATAAGATCCTTAAACTAATTATTACTCATTTGAAAATCCCTGTGCAGCATTAACTGTATTTTGGCATTTCTGTAATACCCTTTCTTCATTGTTTCATTGTATGTTATAGATCCCGTCTAATATAAAAGTTATATTAAATTGTCAATGAAGGAATGTCTGAGAAACTAGAACTACTTTCACTGTTGGCATTTGTGGGGACGAATTCTGTGTCAATTGGTTACAGGACATCTGAGCATGAAAGAACACTGTCTTCTAAGTCTGAGCTGCCAGCAAGATTGAATGTTGGGAAGATTCTCAATAACCCCTCAGCAGGCACTCAAATTGGTTATTTAAACACCACAATTGGGGGCAACTGTTGTTCAAATCAAGGAAATAGCAGGTAAAAGCTTTGCTGCATACTAGACAGGAAGAAAAGGAAAGTAAAATATTCATATGACTCAGCAATATGAGGCCTTTTAACATTGCCATTAAAAGTTTATTAAACAGCCCTGGCTGGTGTAGCTCAGTGGATTGAGCACGGGCTGGGAACCAAGCGGTCCCGGTTCAATTCCCAGTCAGGGCACATGCCTGGGTTGCGGGCCAGGTCCCCGTGAGGGCCATGTGAGAGGCAACCATACACTGCTGTTTCTCTCCCTCTCTTTCTCCCTCCCTTCCCTTCTCTCTAAAATAAATAAATAAATATAAATCTTAAAAAAAAAAAGTTTATTAAACAAGTGTTTTCATGTGTCTTTATGACATTCAAAAATGAAGGATGCATAGAACTAAACAAATTATATGGTAAAAGCTAGGTCATCGTGCAGCATAAGAAAATAAAGTTTTCTAGATCAGTGTTTCTCAACTTAAATGTCCATATGAATCATCTGGAGACCTTGTTAAAAGGACTGATCAGTAGTCTCGTCAGGCTCTCAGGGGATGCTGGTGCTGCCCACAGCAGCAAGATGGCTATATGCCTGACTCAAAGTACTAATTAGTATTACCTGTAATAATTTCTCATTTGTGGTTTTCATTTCTATGTACTTGACTTGTTTCTCAGGAGACATATTTTTGATAATGCCATCTGCTGCTTGTTTTTCCTGTTCAATTTCCTCTTCTGCACTTCGAATTTGTTTCTCCTTCCTGAAATCAAAAGTATGCAATATTCCTTACTATACTGAGGGGAAAAAACCCACCAATTAATTTTACTTAGGTGTTGGTCTCAATTAAATAGGGTACTTAAATTTATTCAATCCTAATGCATGATCTAAAAGTCCTTACAGATGTACAAAATAATTCTACGTGACCTGTACTTAATGTGGCCCCCATCAGTAAAGGCTTATTTAAAAATTTTCTCTTCTCAATCCCCAAATGCTTCTATTTATTTACTCTCCATTTTACTTATATTCTTGTAAAAAAAGTAAAAATTTTCACAGAAAATCATTAAAGTTTTCTACATATGAGGATGTATTCGCATTTTTTGCTATCATACTCTCAAGACAAATAAGAGAGTTAAATATTAGAATAGTTGTTTTCAAACATTTTTAGCCACAGAATAATTTGGTCAAGTGAAATCTTGTATGGAAGTTTACCACATAAACTTTATCATATAAAGTAGCACAGCTCTGACTGAACTGGGAGTAGGGAGACCTATACTGCAATTTGATTTTTTAAAAAATCATAGCTGTAGATTAACAAGTTTTGCTTAAATTCTCCATTATCTGCTTTAATTAAAATGGTATTCCACATATTATCAACTGTATTCTAGCAAAATAATAACTTCCAAAAATAACCAATAATAATCTTTATTATATAACCACAAGAAATACCAGTGATGTGCCCTTATTACCCTACGCAAGGTCAATTATCAATAGGACAAGAATTCTGAAAAAATAGAAAAGGTAAGATGCTAGTTATTATGTAAATACATCAAGATCAACATATAAAAAGCTTTTTTGGAGATGAATTTTAGTCCCAATGACATAAATTTCTACTTCAAGTTTCAAAATATGATTATTCTACTGTTTAATCTCTACTATTCTATTTAAATCAACTATTTAATCTCTTTCACATGTAGATTCTAACTTCCAGTATTCACAATCCTAGCTAAGCTGTATAGATCCACATATTGCCCCCTCAATTTTTACACACTCGTACCCTATTAAAATAAGGTAAACTCAGAAATCTTCCGATACACATATCATAATAATTGAATAATGAACACAATGAAACAGAGTACCTGGAATTTTTATTTACTTTTGTCTCACTGTAGGACAAGGAGTGATGTCTTTACTTTGAACCTCAATTACTAGTGTTTGAAGTTACAAGTACGTTTACTACTGCTATAATATATGGGTATATGGGCTCACAGAACTTACAAGCAGAAAAAATTACTATTTCAACCTTTTTGTCTCATAGATTAAGGATACTGAGGCCTAGAGGAGCTAATCTTTTGAAACTAACTCATTCTGAACTCCATGATTACTCACCTCCAATAATGACTCATAACCATGTTTTTGCCTGACATATCTCCGTGTAGTTAGATGGGAACTGATGTACAGTATTCCATTTTACAGAGGAGAGGTTAACAGCACAAGGAAGGTAACTGATTTTCTGAAGTCCACATAATGACCAAGTGTCAAATATTTTGAGCACTTTGCTCCTATTATAACTTGGCAGTAAAGCACCAATGATGGGTCATAAAAATGAATAAATAACAAAGTGGAAACTCAGAGGACTACTAAACTTGGTGGTATCTTTTCAACTTGTTTCTTTCTAAACACAAAACAACTTTAGGACTAACACTTAAATCACTTTAGCTGTATGTCTTTCAAAGTATGCATTTTCAAAATTATATGTTTTAACTCACAAAGTTTATTTGTTAATATTTAAATTTGTTAAGAGCATTAAACACAAAGGTTACGTGAACCACCTTACTTATTACTTTAAAGAAGTCAAAGATGACTTTAAGAAATTATTCTTCTAGTCAATCTTTTGCTAAGGAAGCCTAGTTTTTGTCTTTTTTTTTTTAATCCCCTACTCGCTGGGTACAAAGGTTAAAACAAAGTGAAATGCAATCATATGACACACTTTTCTTTTCAATGGTGCAGAAGAAACAGAATAGATTCCTTAGCACACCAGTCTCAGAGAGAAAAAAGAAAAGTAAGGGTAAGTCTTATATTTACAGGTTTGGTGGGTGTTGAATTTTTTAAAAAATCATATTTGTTAAGCCTGTATAAAACCTTTGCCTTTGCTAAGTGATGAAAGAGCTGAAAATGTGATTATATTTTCACACACTCTGCAACACAGGCGGCAAACACAAGGCCCACGGGCTGAATCCAGCCCCCCACCTTGCTTTATCCCGCCCGGCACCTTGTTTCTAGCCTGGGGCAGCACCCAGCTCCTTGGCCCTAGTTAAGGAGTAGTTACATTTATACAGTCCTAAAGTTACCTTCGGTCCTTTAAAGGCTGATGGGCCCCCTGATGAAAATGAGTTTGATTACCCTGCTCTAAAAACATTAAACTTAGATTGGCCAAAAAATTTTTCCTAAATAGTTATAACGTAATAAAAAGTGATTATTTTTCTTTTTCAATAAAGGTTTCACCTATCCAATTGAATTTATTAAATCTTTTTATTTTGAAATATGTTAATCACAAAGCATTCTGAAGTGACACTAAATTAAAAAATAAATTTGCATAACAAAAACATACTAGCCACCAGTATTTAATTGTTGAAATTGGGTGATGACTATTCTCTTTACTTGGAGGTTTTTTTCTTAAAATTTTCCATTATAAAAGTTTTTAAACTGCAAAAAAATGTATAAAATGGTTAATCACAGGAAGTTATCATGAAGTTAATTGTGAATTATTAACAACTTACACCAAAATACATTGATTTTTGGCATTAATATATAAAATATTTAATGGCAAAACTATATAGCTATTTAACAAAACCAAAATAGTTACGGCACATTTTTATTTCATAGTATGTAAATCATATAAAACAAATAACCAAAAACTCCTAAGAACTTTAGGAAATTCTAAGAACTTCAAGAAATCTGAACTTTAAAACTGCACTAAGAATAACACTGTTTCTTTTTCAATATCTACCACTTCCTCTTGTGTAAAGCTTTCTTCTCTATGTAGGTAGTAGGCTATGTAAAAGGGCACTTCATTTGTGAAATAATTAAAAGAAACTGATATTCTATACATTCTCTATTTTTTAATCACTAAATTTAAACCCAAATTTCAAAATAAATTTCAAATGAGGGAAAAATCCTATGGGGGGAAAAGGTAGTAACAACTCTCATATATTTAAATCAGTTTTTCATTAAATGGGGTAAATTGACTTAATTTCTTTATAATCAACGACTAGCTATTCTGCCAATTTGATTTCTTCAGGCTAGCCAATGTTTTTTTCTGTCTGAAGATTTATCCATTCAGTGTTATGGTCAACATCCATCCCCTCTCAATCTTTCCTATCTCAAAAGACTCACAAATATACAAAATGCCCCATTGAACAGGGGGCTCAATCAATGCATTTCATGGCTTTAGATTGTTGAATGTTTCTTCCACAGAATCAACTTAAGCTCTGAGTATATGCTTCTAACTTTCAAATTTATCAAACAGAAAGAAAACCAATATTTCTTTTCTAATCCTTACAATTTTATCTTTTAACACACTGGAGAAAGTAATTATTAGTATTAAATAGATGATAATGCTTATAAATACAAGAGGATCCTATCTCTATTTCTACAAAGGCTACAGTCCTGCCTCACTTCCATTACCTTCTTCAGCTAGTTCTATTCCATATCAACTCTATATTTAAGTTTAGTTAATTTTCTTTGTAGCCTGTCTGCTTCCTTTAATGATCCCTATTTTACTTATTTCTGAAAAAATAGCACTTCTCCCTCATTCATCACTACCTTACACACACCTACACCATTGAGAAATACTAAAACAAGCCAATGAAGAGGCTGCACACGTTCCTGGAGATCACTAAACATGGGTAAAATACTTTTATATGATTTAGG
This sequence comes from Micronycteris hirsuta, assembly GCA_004026765.1. Lineage (NCBI taxonomy): Eukaryota > Metazoa > Chordata > Mammalia > Chiroptera > Phyllostomidae > Micronycteris > Micronycteris hirsuta. The sequence continues at coordinate 59,406 of PVJI01001346.1, forward strand.
GACCCCCTTTTGTGGGCAATGGTCTGGAATAAATGATATCTTGAACTCATTTCTGACTCTAAAAGGGATTCTATTGTGATCTACATTCAAATTGTAAAATCTAGGAGGAATAGTGGCCTTTCCTAGCAAATTTGATTTAACTACAGAAAGGGAGAAAGTGGGAGGGGAATAAGCATCAACAGCTAAACAACTCAAGGGAAAGAGTACATTAACTAGAACAGATTAGTATCAAAGTAAGTACCTCATTAGTAATGAGGTAACAGAATTCAGTAAAGTAAAACGAATGTTGCTCCTTCTGAGTAGTTTTCTACTTCCTGGTCTGGTAAAATAAACTTTTCCTTAAAAATTATAAGTAACTAATTGCAACATATGCTGTAAAAAAGGCTCAAAATAAGACTTGAATTTTAGAAAACCACTAAGGATGATACTAACAGGATATATTCACACCTTTCAAACAGGTCATTTGTTTGCAGCATAGTTTCTAGTGTTGACTTTGAAAATACAGATATAAAAACAAGAAACATTAACATCATGAGTGAAATCACTAAATGGAAATTAACTATTTAGCAAAAAGAATTTATTCAAATAAACAGCAACTTCTAGTGAAAGATGGCATATTGAATGCACCTATTAACACCAACTCCTGACCCAAACCTGACTAAGATGTAAATTAAAGGTAGTAAGGAGTATAAGCTCATAAGAGCAAAGAATGAAAGAGGAGGGAAAAGCAATAAAACCTAGAAACTAGAAAGTTAATAGTTAAATGGAAACTGATTGGGAAAGCTAAATTTTCCCAAGCCAGCAATGTGGAAAGCTGAGAAGCAACCTGATTTACACTGCAAAACACCTAAATTGCTCAGAAATTGGCAGCATCAGGTGTTCTGGAAGTAGAGAAAGGGGCTAAAACAGTTGAAAGTCTTCCTCCCTGCCTCTGCCCAGTCAGGTGAAGTTCCTCTCCCACACAAACAGAAGATGAAGGCTTTTCCTCTGAGAGAATAAAACAAAGGGAATATCTGGGCACTAAGCATGAGTGCAGAACCTTAACTCTGAGAACAGGAAAAATAAGTTAAATACTAATTATTGAGATAACCCATCTTATTTTACCTCTCAGCTCTCAAAGTGCTGGCCACTTGGCCTTATCTGTTCAGGCAGTAGATCAGAAAAGTCATTCTGGGGAATCCAATTAGCCCAAGAGAAAAGATGTAAAGATAATGACATTTAGGGATTCCCAAAGGAAATAGTTCAGTAAGGTTTAAAGTTAGTAATACCTACACAAGTGCAATCTTCGTTTTTTTGTTTGCTTCCCAGTTTTATCTATAAGTTCCAAATCAAATATAAACAGCTATATGAAGAACGTTTCTAATATAAAGGATACTGGCCAAAATAGAGAAACATAACATGAAGACATACAGGCTATTTAAGTAAAAATAAGACAAAAGATACAACAAGACAATAAAATAACTTATGCCATAGGGCAGTATTAAAGAAAATTTTTGGAGGGGAAAAAAGAGCTCTTAGAATTAAAATGATTGAAAAAAGAAAACTTTGAGTTTAAAGACAAAATTGAAGATATCTCCCAGAAGCAGAGTAAAAACACACAGAAATGAAATACAGGAGTTAAGATTAAAAATTAGACAATCATGCCAGGAAATCCAACTCCCAGTTAAAGAAGTTCCAGGAAGAGAAATGATACTTAAAAAAATGAGGATGAAAATTATCAATATTATCAGTGAAATAATTCAGAAAATTTCCAAGAACTGGAAGGGCAGAGCTTCCAGATTGAAAGCACCTACCAAATGCCCAGTTTCATTCATGAAAACAGACTCTCACAAAGGATCATGACATTTCAGAATATTGATTTTAAGAGGCAAGTTACATAAAAGGATAAAAGTTTAGAAAGATATAGCATGATAATTCTTAACAGTAATACTAGAGATCCAAAGATAATGGGCAATGCTATCAACAATCTGAGGAAAAATTATTTCCTACTTACAATTTTATTTCTAGCCAAAATTATCTTTCAAGGTCTAAAAAAATTTCCTGCCTATAGATCTTGTCAGGAAGCTATTGCAGGAAACTCCATTAAAAAAAAGGGGGCAATAATCCAAGATAGTGCATTCTAGAAAACAGGAATCCAATAATAAAGACAAAAGGGAATCTCTATGATGAGGGTAGAGAGAGAGTGGAAGCCAACAGCTATGTAGAGGGCCTAGTCATCAGCTCATTTAGGTTACAGTATGGCAGAGGGCACTGGGAGACATTTACTATAAGCAGATGACACAGATTAAATATCTAAAATGCATCAACTACTGAGTAATTTATTAGGGAAGAATTTGGGTATAAATTCATTTTAAAAAAACTAAGGACATTAAAAGAACAGTACAATTAATTTAGTGAAAAAATATGAGCAGGAACAGAAATGTAATCCTGTTACATGGTTCAGTCATTGATAGTGTTTACACATTTGTGATACTCTGAATTCTAATCTAACCCAAGTTACAAGTAACTGTGTGTGAAGAATGAAAAGACAGGAGGTTTATATTTGTTGTGTTAGACCCGAAGGTAGGGAGTGTTTGAAAGAGCTGAAGACTCTCATCTCCCACACTTGTAGGTAAATGGATAATACCAATAAAGAACACCTAAAACTAAAAAGATCGAGAAGTAGCAATATAAGAAAATACTTAAACACATATACATAAATATATATTCTTCTGGATTTTATTTTGTATACGTATATTAAAATTTTAAAGTGTACAACTACTTCAATTGTTTTAAAGTCCCTTTCAGTAGATCTAGGAATCAAGGAGACACTAAAAAGTACTGGCTTCTGTTCCCCACAGAAGCTTTTCAGCTTGTTAAGATTAGACTACCGTGATGGTGAACGGACATGTAGTTGTCTCACATTTTCTATATTAAGAAAAAAACAGTATTAAAAGAAAAAAAGGAAATCAAAATGTCCTCAATAATCTCTAACTTTCTAGTATCCTATTGAGATTAACATACTCTCTTTTGTATCAGGCCTGCAATATGAAAAGCACATGCATCCCAATCTTATTTTGGCCCTTCTCCACGCTATTATTAGCAGATGAATGCAAGACTTCTAAAACAGTAAGTTTTTATAATCAAGATAGTGAAAATATTTTCAGAGGTACACTTTGAACATCCAAAAGCAGTAGAATAATAATAATAATAATCTCTTTAGTTAGCTGTGTATATTCAAAATCTCTTATCTCTGAACCAGGTTCTAATTTGACAATCTTCATTTTTTTAAACTGAGCCTATTAAAAGTTGATTAAAGAAATCTGTAAAATTTCACTATAAAATCAGAGATTAGTTTTAAAACACAAAAACTAATTATCACGTAAAAAATTTTAAAACACATATATAAGAAAAATTAATTTTGTTGTATCATTATTATTATTATTGGGAGGACATTTCAATGGCAAAAACAGTCAAAATAATTATTTCTTTGAATCTATATCCACATAAGGAAAGCACTTCTTCAGTTGTCTAGCACTTTAAATTCAGTACATAGCTCAATTTCTGTTATATTTTCTTTTAAAACACCAAATTTTGAGCTATTAAGCCTCTACAGTTATATATCAAATATTTTTCTTAATTAATAGCCTTGTGTAGTAATTGATAGCTCTGATTTTTAAAAAGTACATATTTTAAACAATGTATGGTTCAGATGGATACCAGATAGGATGATTACTTCTTAAATTACATAAATTTCTAATCACTATATTGTACACCCAAAACTCATTTTTATATCAACTGTAATTGAAAGATATTAAAAATATTACCAGATTTTTAAAAATTACACATTTTAAAATTCCTCATTATATATGTCAATCCTGTACATTGAAATACTAAAATAGTTAACTGATTATTCATTCACCATGTATTTCCACATATACAAATAGGAATATACCAAGTCTTCTTTCTATAATGTTTATATAACACTTAGAAGATAATTACGACAAACTAGACTCTCCTTGCTCAAATATGTTTCAACATTTTCTTAATCTTTAGCGTTTCAGCCCATAAAGAAAGAAAAGCATTTGCTTTTCTGTTTTCAAACTAATGAGAAATTAGACAGATTTTTTCTAAATGATTTTCTTCCAATATCTAAGAGCCAGGATATGAAAATTTGAAAATTCTGTTAATATTTTGATTAATGCATTTCTATTTTTTCTTTTTTAGGAAGTGAAATGTAATTTCACTGAAAAGAATTATTCTTTTATTCCAGTGGATATCAATAAAAATGTTACTATACTTGATCTCAGTTATAACCACATTACTCTGAATACTATGGATACAAGTGTTCTACAGATCTATTGTTTACTCACTGAGCTCTACTTGATTGAGAACAATGTTATCATCTTACGTAATAATAGTTTTAGTAACCTCTCCAACCTAAAAATTTTAAATATCTGTAGAAATTCCATCCATGTAATTCAACAGGGTGCATTTATAGGTTTAAATGAACTAAAACAGTTATATCTCTGCCAAAACAAAATAGTACAACTGAATCCTGACATATTTGTGTCTCTCAAACACCTGAAACTTCTGAATCTGCAAAACAATTTGATGAGCTATTTAGATGGACCACCATTGCTACATCTGGAATTAATCATTTTAGATGGAAATCCATGGAACTGTTCTTGTACTCTATTGGATTTGCAGAACTGGTTAAACACATCAAATGTGACACTAGGTAAGCAATCATAATTTAAATTAAAACCAAATGTGATTTTTGTTTGTTTCACCCCAGAAAAGTCTATTATTTCATTCTTTTCCTTGTAGTATTTATATTTTGTTGTTTATGCCATAACAGTGGTCCCAAGTTTCCCCCTTAGGCCCCCTCTACCCAGTGCCCCTATTTCCTCAGGCAATTCCCACACTACTGTGGATGTTCATCAGTCCAGCATATGTTCTTCGGCTGCTCTATTCCCTATGCTGTACTTTACATCCCTGTGACTATTCTGTAACTACCAATTTGTATTTTTAAGTATATTTTATTGATTATGCTATTACAGTTGTCCCATTTTCTCTTTATCCCCTTCTGCCCTGCACCCCCACACTGACATTTCCCTCCCTTTAATACTTCTTTCCAGCCTCTTCTTGCCTGCAAGGTTTCCTTTGAGAAACCAGTTGACAGTCTTATGGAAACTCCGTTGTAGATAACTGTCTCCTTTTCTCTTGCTGCTTTTAAGATTCTCTCTTTATCTTTAATCTTGGGTAATGTAATTATGATGTGCTTTGGTGTGTTCCTCCTTGAGTCCAATTACTTTGGACTCTCCGGGCTTTCTGGACTTGCATGTCTATTTCCTTAACCAAGTTATGGAAGTTTTCTTTCATCATTTTTTCAAATAGATTTCTAATTTCTTGCTCTTTCTCTTTCCTTCCAGTATCCCTATTATGTGAATGTTGGTATGCCTGAAGTTGTCCCTGAGGCTCCTTACACTATCTTCATTTTTTTTAATTCTTTCTTGTTCTTGCTGTTCTAATTGGTTGTTTTCTGCTTCCTTATATTCCAAGTTGCTGGTATGATTCTTGGCTCATCCACTCTCCTTTGATTCCCTGTGAACTGTTATTACAATTAGTGTATCTTCTGTTTCTGACTGCATCTTTTTTATGCTTTTGAGTCCTAAGTGCCTTGAACATCCTTATAACCAATGTCTTTAACTATGCTTTTCTCCAATTTGTTTAGCTTTTTCTAGAGTTTTGATCTGTTCTTTCATTTGGGCCATTTCTTTGTGTCCTCATTTTGGCAGCCTCCCTGTGTTTGTTTCTTTGTATTAGGTAGAGCTACTTTGTCTCCCAGGCTTGATAAAGTGGCTTAATGTAGTAGGTGTCCTGTAGGGTCCAGTGGCACAGCCTCCCGTATAACCTGAGTACTCCAGGTGTACCCATTGTGTGAGTTGCATACATCCTTCTGTTTTAGTGGGGCCTTGATTGCTGCTAGCACATCTGGGGTCAGCCACCACCTGTGTTCTGTCCTGGGTCACAGCATTAGCTATAAAGCCATCTGCAGATGGCTGCTACTTGTGCTGGAGTTATAGGTGTTCAGGCGAGGCCACACTGTGGACCACCAATTGCTGCTAGTACCAGGCCTGGGGCAACTTAGTAAGAGGTATGGGGGCTTGCTAAAGCCAGAGAGAATGTAGGAAAATATGAAGCATGGGCCAAGACAAGCCATTCATATTGAAAAGCCACCACTGGAAACAGCTTGGGTGGACGTAAAAGTTGGGTGGGACAGGGCTTCAGGGAATCACCAGCATGGGCGAACAGTGTAAGTCAGGCTGATGGAGTCTCAGATATGGTGGCCACCTGCTGGCTCTGTGGGGGGAGGGCTCAGAAAAAGAACAAAGGCTTCTGCCAGCACTTCTGTCTAAAAGAAAGCTGCTTCCCAGCTCTTGCTTTGATTCCAGATAATTTACTTCCTCCCCATATGTCTCTGATGCCTTTCGATCTACTGACCCAGCACTGGAGCTCAAAGGGAGTGATTTCAATTAAGTCTTTGCATGGGCCCTTTAACAGGATCCGTCTGGGATTCCAGCAGTTTCTGTCTTCCACAGTCTCAATCCCTGCTAGTTTTTACAGCCATAGTTATGCAGACTTACCTTCCTGGCACTGGAAACCTGAGCTGGGGGGCTTTGTGTGGGGCTGGGACCCCTCACGCCTGAGATATCCCTCCTGGTTTTTATCAGCCACCACGGATGGGACACCAGGCTGTTCCATGTTTCTTCCCCTCCTACCAGTCTCGATGTGCCTTCTTTTTTAATTCTGTAGTTGTAGGACTTCCATTCAGCCCAATTTCTGATGGTTCTGAATATGGTTGGTCTATAGTTTAACTACAATTTTGATATGGTTGTGCAGGGAGGTGAGCTGTGGTTACCTATGCCACCATCTTGATCAGAAGGGTCATTTCATTTTTAAAGAAAAGGAAACTACTGCTGCTTAAGGGAAACTGGAAGAAACACTGAAAAGTAATTATTGGATAGATACTATCCCTCTGCCTCTCCAGAAAAAAAGAGAAAATAAGAAATTTGTGCTCTACATATGTGAAATGATACTGTCCTTCACACATTAAGTTTACATTTTTAATACTTGAGAATAATTTTTTCAAGTACTTGCTTTTCTTAGAATATCCTGCCAGAGAGTAGGTGAAAACAGGTACCCTTTCTTAACTGCAAATGATGCTTTGCCTGAGATCCAGACTTTTCCAGCACAATCTTACTCATAACATCTTTACTAACATAAACTAAACAATAAACAGGTACTACTCTTCAACTATATTTATAAAATAACTTTATAAACAGGAATGTGCGTCTTTTCCTTGTGTTGCTAGGCAATATAAGAGTTACTTTCTTACAGTATCTAATAATCACATATGTCAAAAGGTCTGTAAAAAATAATTATAAAATGTTAACCATAATAATTTCATTTTCCATAATAAATCTGACTTTATTCCTTTTGATTTACTAGAAAATGAGAATATCACCATGTGCAGCTACCCAGATATCCTGAAGTGCTACAGTATCAAAACAGTACCTTATAATACTGAATGTTACTCAAAATTTCCTTTATCTATAATGGAAGACCTTTATATTAATTTCCAGTCCATTAACAATTCAACATTTAATAGCTCTTTGAAGAACTTAAGAAATTCAGGTAATGTATTGGTTTTTAATATTAACATTGCTGAAGATAGCATACTAAATAAACTAAGGTAGTGCTCATTATTTTTCTACATATTAAGTTACTAAAAACAATGTAAAAGTACAATTCCTCATCTCAACAAAAGATTTACAAAATGCTCAGTTTTCAAACTAGGCTCTGCTAGTTACCAGTGAAATGCTACTAGACAAATTATTTAACTTCTCAGCCTTAATTTTAACTAGTCAAGTCATAGTTCATAACAGATATAAATTAACAATGTTCCTAGGTGAACAGATAAACAATACCTGCAAAGACAGGATTTATTTAGAAAAAAGGTATTCTTTCATCACTCTATGAAATATATTTATATTGTAGTTTTAGTAACTTTCACTTAAGGAAAATTATAAGGTACAATCATTTCTAATACCAATATTGCAGAGTTATTAGGATATGTAATTTTTTTTTTTGTCAATTTAATGAAATGTCTCCCCTCTCACATTCTCTCTGTCTCTCCCATTTAAGAACATGAACCTTCTGGAAAAAGCTGGGCTTTTCTTGTTGGTGTTGTAGTAACTGTACTGATGACTTCACTCCTCATTTTTATTGCTATCAAATGCCCAATATGGTATAATTTTCTGCTTAGTTACAATCATCATCGCTTGGAAGAGCATGAAGCAGAAACTTATGAAGATGATTTTACTGAAAATCCAAGTTCTCTTTCACAGATACCAGATCCAAGTTCCAAAGATACTACAGTAACATTTGAACAACTAAATTCATTTGCAGTGGATGATGATGGGTTTATTGAAGACAAATATATAGATATTCATGAATTATGTGAAGAAAATTAACTTCTTTCAATGTTTGATTCTTTAAAAAATGTTATCAATTCACTCACAGTTTAAACATGGAGATTTTCACATATAACATACTGAACTATAGACCTTCATATTAATTGCAACACTCATAAATATCATAAAATTATGTTTTTCTAGTTGTTATTGAAAAAGTCCAAATATAGTGACTGACACCTCTCAGTAGCTAACAGTTACAATACTAGCATTGCTATTGTCAGCAGTACACAAGAGACTATAAATACTAGTAAAAATAATGCCTAAAATAAATTTTCATAATTTAAAATAAAATGTTTCTTATATTACAAGATATTTGATATAATTGAATCAAGAGTAAGAAACAGAGATAGCTTAAACTGACAATATGCTTGGACTGACTTTTTACGTTCAGAGAATAAATTCATAGAATGGAAAAACATTTTTTTAAGTGCTTCCTGAATCAGCACAATAAATTTCCTGAAAATTTAGTAGCAAGTTAAAGCACAGCACAATGTCCGGGCACAATCCCTAATAACTTACTATTGATTTGTGTTATAAACATTGTTACCATAATGCAGAATTGTCACAACTGAATAGTATGGTGGATTCCTAAGTGAGTATCATAATTATCTATAAATCTCATTTTTAAAAATACATATTTCTGCTTCTCTTTGGGGGATTTTTATTCAAATGAGTCTGTCCCAGGACTAAGAAATGTTCCAACGGTCTATGAACAGTTGTTTGGGATCCTGAAGATGAAGGAATTTTACCAAATTGTTTTCTAGAACATCAATTTCCGGAGAGACATTCAGAAGTATTTACAGGAGGGAAAAGATACCTGGTCAAATTACTATGGAATTACTATAGGAGATACCGGGTTTAAACAAACTGAAACAAGATTCTTTACTATAAGACTCATCTGAAACTTTATTACGCCTAACTACTCTCTACTCTCCAAAAGCAAAGTATAAAGAATTTTCCAACCTTACCCAACAACTAAATTCTTTCTTTGAGGGATACTTACTAACTCATAGCACAATAAGGGTCCAAAGAATATAGTATGGAAAACACTGGCCTTAAGACTATTATAGAAGAGTCTAAAAGTGAATTATTTGCCAATTCCTTTAATCAATTGTCTGTAATCATAATTTTATTAAATTAATGCAAACAGTGATATTAAAAACTGTAACAAAATTTATCATATGTAGGAAGGTTAAATGTATTTATCTATATCTTTTATAGGAAAATTTCTCTAAAACACACAAATATATTTATGGGTAAAATGATATTTTAAATTTTCGTCATAAAACAGAAAAGGGAACAATGACTGAAGGTGAGGATGGAGCTGGAACACGGGTATGTAGGATTATAGTACACTATTCTATTTTTGAGGGTGTTCAAATTTCTCTATAATACAGTTTTTAAAATGTATATCTACTTGGTACTTTCTTAGGAAAAAAAGAGACTAAAAATAATGTAGATGTATGTCACATTCTGTAGAATAGTCATTTTAATGGTCATATTAATACTAAATTCAGTTCAAATGTGTATTGAAGAAAATAAAAACTGTTTAGGATGATATACCTGTGAAACAGAAAAACAAACTCATTTATCATGCATATTTGCTTGTATTTATTGAAACTTGTTTTCAATAAAGAATATAAGTACTTTACATGTAATATTTCCTGACAGATATTAACAATTAGAGTTAATTGTTTTCTACCTCAATTATGAGATAACTGAAACATGAGGAATCTTTTCCTCAATAATCTATCACTTTACCAAAATATTTCATAATTTAAGAGGCAAATATTAATATTTGAGAAACAGAGTAAAATGAAATATAACTACAAATCAGCAAAGATTAAATTAATCTCTTATATTTAAAAGCCTCTTATAAATAAGTATTGGGTATTTGATAAATATCTAACTAAACAAAATAATGGGCTTAAAATTTAATTACACATATTTTTAAAAGATAACTGATTTTAACTAATACCAAACTAGAAAAGTATAGACATCATAACTGAAAGAGAATCTTTAGTTCATTCAGCTTTGTGAAACTGAATTAAAGCCAAGTATCTAAGTATTTTAGTGATATATCGAAACTATGTATTATAGCAAACTTATTATGAATAGGTATTCTGTAATAAACCAGATGGTTTTAAATAAACCACACTAAATGGTGGCACTAAAATAGAAGAGAATGAAAACAGAAGTTTTTTACACCTGCCTTTGCTAGTATGGCATTTCCTGCTCCCTTTGAATAAGGAGTGTCAATGTAGATGCTTGTGTTACTGAGATTTTGGTTATCTGATTAACACATAAAATAAATCTATGCTCCAGATGAATATAAAAGTAAACATCATAAAAATAACTTTTGTTGTTAATTTAATTTTCTTCTTAAAAGGGTCAGGAGAACACATTTCACTCAGCCTCGGACATTAAGTTTGAAACTGCTGACATTTTCAGGACAATCATATTTTAACAACTTTTTCTTTAACCCAATCAACCAAACAGACATAAAATCCTATGACATTCTCAAACTTATAATCTGTGATTATATTGGATGAAATATCTATGAAACATGTGCATATAATATTTTCAAATCTGACCTGGATATTATATAACTTTGTAGTAAATGATGAACCTAAATGTTGTAAATGCTATAAGGTCTTCAATGAGGTGTATCTTATTATTTCTTATTCTTTAGGTACCTAGGAGAGTATATACAATAAATGACAAGTATTTACACTAAATTGTTTAAAACCAGAACTACTACAACAAAAAGGAAAGTTTTCATGTAAAGAGCTTGTTCACCATGAGTATGGAATTTTCTTTGTAAAAGGGAAGAAACTTCTACTATGTGTTAAGGCAGCACTTTACAGCAGCATCAAATGATAACTGGAGAGAGATTTCTTCGTTTTTTATCAACACAAGAATTATACTGACCTTTCAAACGTTTTATCATTATATTTTAACATCCTATTCTTCATCAAATATTTACTGCACACGAAGAGGTGACATTACAGTATATTTGGTGTTACAGAATTTGAGTAATTTTGGTTATTATCCTTGCTCTCAAAGAGATTATTGTTGATAAATTTGGGGGACAAAATGTATGCAGTATATGTATGTACAAAATAGCTCATCTGCCCTGGCTGGTGTGCCTCAGTGGATGGAGCGCCATCCTGTAGGCCAGAAGTTTGCTGGTTAAATTCCGTTATCAGGGCACACGCCTGGGTTGTGGGCCAGGTCCCCTGTTGGGGGCGTGCAAGAGGCAACCAATCAATGTCTCTCTCGCACACTGGTATTTCTCTCCCTTTATTTCTCCCTCCTTTCCCTCTCCCTAAAAAAATAAATAGAATATTTTTAAAAAAGTAGATGAAGAAATTTATGTTAACCATTGCTATTGTCTGAATGTTTGCATCCCTCCAAAATTCATGTTAAATCCTAATCCCCTAAACTAACGGTATTATTGGGTGGGACCTTTGGAAGGTGATTGGGTCATAAAGAGAGAGCCCTCATGAATAAGATTAGTGCCCTTAAAAGAGATCCCACAGAGCTCCCTGGACCCTTCCACAATGTGAAGACACAGCAAGAAGGCGCAAGGTATGAACTAGGAAGAGGGCCTTCACCAGAATGGAACCATACTCATGCCTTGAGCTTGGACTTCCTAGCCTCCAGAACTGTGAACAATAAACTGTTGCTGTTGTAAGATATCCATTCTACAAGGAAAATGGAAACAAAGTAGGTGGGAAACAAGCTCACTTGCTCTGGCACCCAACTCAGACACTCAGCTGATCTTCTGAAAAACAAAGCAAACAGCCAACAGAATTTTAGCTGATACAAGGTTGGAAGCCAGAGTATAGAGGATCCTTCAAAATGGGTAGTAAGGAGGTCTTCTAGGTAGAAAGGGAAAGTCCCCAGGCATGGGGCTACTACCAGCTGCTGAGGTGCCAGCATTTGTGGATAGCCCAGGCAGATAAAGCAGCCTAAGTGGCTCCATCTCCTCCAGGTCAGGAAATCTCCAAACCCATCCGGAGTGACTTAGATACAAAAAATCATCAGGGAGAAACAGGTTACACACACAGCTAGCAGCACACCCTAGCTGTGGCTGCAGATGCCTACAGAGACAGTACCAGAGAGTGGGAGAGATACTGTCTGCATCTGGAGCTGGAGAATAAAAGAGAGCCGTGACTGCCTATGGCTGAGATAGACTCTTGACTTACTGGAGAGGTGGAGGGTATGGGAAGCCCTGCAGTGGCTCAGTGCTGCAGTGCAAGTACCCAGAGAGACTTTTTTTAAAAAGGCAAGCTGAGGCACGCTGGGCAGGAACTCCCACGCAGCTGCCCAACCAAAAAGGAGAAAGAACTGTGGGTGAGATTTGCTCCCATTCAATGCACTTCATGGATTGATCAAAGAAATTCAAAGCTAGGTGGTTTCTCAAACCCCAGCCCGCACAGTGGCACAGAGTGGAGAGTGCAGGCTGCAGAGCACTGTGAGGGCAGTGGGCTGGGAACTGTGCACCTGTGATTACTGAAGGCCAGAGTGAGCCCCCTTCCTTGGCAGAACCACCAGGAAGGAAAATTGAGCCCAACTCCCCACCACCTGCAGGCACATGGAGGATCTGCAGAACTGACTGGGCAGGCTTAACAACCAACAGTGGACATTTCCATAGTGAGTAAGACAAGATGAAGGCCTAAAAGGGTCCATTTTGAACTTCCCACAGGGGCACAAAGTACACTGGGCCCTATTTCACTGAGGCCATCAAAGCAGGAAATTCAGAAGGTGAGCAGCAAGGGGGATTCAGGGCACTGCCCAGCCTCGGCTCACACATAGAGCTGTAGTCTACATCAAGCAAGAAAGAGCTGACATTCTCACAGACTGTCCCCTCCACAACCATCCTGTGAAATGGACAGCTATGTAATCAGAAACTACACATTATTGGAAATAAACTGGGACAGACTAAGACGGGAGGTGTAGGGGCAGAGGCAACATACCCACAATTTTCCCAGAAGACTGAACAGTGCCTTGGAGGGGAGACAGAGAGGTCTCAAACTCTCGATCACAACAGAAGCTCTCTCTAGAGGCAGGGGAAGGAGATGCAGGCAGTGCGGCCAGAAGTTGGACGACCCTGCCCTAGGACCTTGAGCTGATAGAAAACCAGATGGATACAGAAATAAGTCAGGAGGTGAACACCAACGACTGAGATAAATTTCACCTCACTCTTCCTAAGAATTTGTGTGTGTCCGCTTTCTTTCTTTCCTCCTTCCTTTCCTTTCTCTTTCTCCCCTCCCTTCCTTTTTCTTTCTCTCCTTTTCCTTCCTTCTTTCCTCTTTCATATAGTCTCTCAATACTTCTCATTTTGCTTCATGCATATTCCAACTAAATCACTATTCTTGGTCTTTTGTTTTTTATTATTTTTATTCACACTATATATATTTTTTCATATTACTGTTATTCCAAATCCCACATAGCACCCTTCCCTGGTCTTACTCTATTTTGTCATTTCCTGACTTTTCTTATAATTGTTATAAACTTTATTTTCTCCCATGCTATGCTACGTTGCTATTTCTTATTCTTACTATTTCTCCACCATCTATCCTTGCAAAAGCATTTGTCCTTCCTTAAGTCAGGTTGCATTCTTTCTCCCCTCTCACAATAGTCTTATGTCCTTTCCACCTTTATAAATTGGGGCTAGTTGGGAAAGGATATCATGGTTATTGCTGTTCTTCTCTAACATAACTCCTATTTGTTCACTATTTGTTTGTACTTTAAATCCCATAGGATACTATCCCGTCTCACTCCATTTTGCCTTTCCCCTGCCCTTGATTAGTTAAGCTAGGAATTTTATTTTAATTTTTTCCATTTCTCAGCCTGGGCTTTACTCCTTATTCTTAAGTGTTTTCCTCTCCCATCCTCTCGAAATCATTTTGCTTTATTGTAGACATCTCATATTCACTTGTCTCTTCTGTACAATATTCTTATTCCCTTTCCACTCTTATCAAGCTTCACTCAGTTGTCACTGCTGTTGATCCTGCTGTGGTTTTTCTGCAAGTTTTCTCCCATTGGTTCAATACCTTTTAAATTTTACTTCAAACCTCATAGTTTACTCTTCCCTTTTCTTACTCCATTTTTGCCATCACCCTTCTGTGTATTACTTCCATTTTAAATTTTGTTCTCTCTCTTTCTTTACCTCCTTTCTATTCCCTATTCTTATTATTTCTCCTCCCACTCAAAGTATTTTTCCCTCCTTTAGTCATCTTATAAACCCTTTTCCTACCTGATAATATTCTTAATCTCTCTCCACCGTATTAACCTTTGCTCAATTGTCGTTGATATTGAGGATGTGGAAGCAGGCTTTTCGGCTGGTATGCGTTTGGTTTTCTGGTAATACTGCTTTGCTAACCAACACCTGTACAACAGTATACAAGATGTGGTGAGAGTGGTGATTGCCAGTAACCCAGCTGAGGGGAGAACACCAACGAATGAGCCACCAACAATACAACAAGAGAGCCCACACAAACTAAATAAAGGGTAACCCCAGAGCATCCAAATAAGGAGATCAAAGAGACTGCACCACTGAGTCCCACAGAACTACTACCATATAAGGCCACCCCACAAAGACAGACAGGCAAAGCAGAGCATCCTGAGATGCAGACACAAACAAAAAAAGTCACCTAAAATAGGGAGACAAAGAAAGAAGCCCCAGTTGAAAGGAATGGAGGAATTCCCAGAAAAAGAGATAAATTTAATTGAGGCACGCAATCTATCAGACATAGAATTCAAAAAAATGGTTATAAGGATGCTCAAGAAACTCAGAGACAACTTTAAAGAACTGAGTGGGAGCTAGAAGAAACTTAGTGGGAACTACAAGGAACTTAGTGGGAACGGTAGCAGCATGAAAAAGGCTTAGGAACCATAAACAAGAACCAGGAAGAAATAATGAATACAATATCTGAAGTAAAAAATACACTAGAAGGAATTACAAGCAAACTAGATAAAGCAGAGGACCAACTCAGCAAGCTGAAGGACAAGGTAGAAAGAAATACCCAAGAAGAGCAGCAAAATGAAAAAAGACTCAGAAAGTGTGAGGAGAGTTTAAGAGAACTTCAGGACAACATGAAATGTAACAACATTTGCATCACAGAAATACCAGAAGGAGAAGAAAAGGAGCAACAGGTAGAAAACCTGTTTGAAAAAAAAAATGACAGAAAACTTCCCTAACTTGGTGAGAGGGTAAGTCACAAAGTTCTGGAAGCATGGAGGGTCCCAATCAGAATGAACGCTAAGAGGCCTACTCAAAGACACATCATGATAAAAATGTCAAATGTTAAAGACAAACGGAGAATCTTAAAGGCAGCAAGGGAGAAACTGATAGTAACATACAAGGGAGCCCCCATTAGACTAGCAGCTGATTTCTCAACAGAATATACCACAAGCCAGAGGAGAATGGCAAGAAATATTCCAAGTAATGAAAACCAAAGGCCTGCAACCAAGAGGCCTAGTCTATACAACAAGGCTCTCAATTAAAATGGAAGGCCAAATATGGAGCTTCACAGACAAAAGAAAGCTGAAAGAGTACACCTTCCCAAACCAGCCTGCAAGACATGCTAAAGGGACTGCATTGAGAAGATGAAGGAAAAGACAGAGAGAGGAACACAGCTACAAATGGAAAAATTGGCAATGAATAAGCACCTATCAATAATAACCTTAAATGTAAATGGATTAAATGCTTCAATCAAAAGACACAGGGTAGCTGAATGGATAAGAACATGTGACCCACACATATACTGCCTACAAGAGACCCACCTTAGAATAAAAGACCTACACAGACAGAAACTGAAGGGACTGGAAAAAAATATTCCAGGCAAAAGGACAGGAAAAAAAAAGGTGGGTTAGCAATATTTCAATCAGAAAGAAGAGATTTCAAAACAAAGGCCATAAAAAGAGACAGAGGTCACTTCATAATACTTAAAGGAAGAATCCATCAAGAAGACATAAATACTATAAACATATATGCACCCAACATTGGTGTACCCAAATATACAAGGTAAATCTTGGAGGATTTTAATAAAGATATTGACAGCAACACACTTATAGTAGGGGGCTTCACACAACAATGGATAGATCTTCCACACAAAATATCAACAAAGATATTGTGGCACTGAACAACATTATAGAGCAAATGGACTTAACTGATATATATAGAACTTTTTTCACTCCAAGGAAGCAAAATATACATTCTTTTCAAATATACATGGAACATTTTCAAAGACAGACCACATGACAGGACACAAAACAAGCCTCAACAAATTCAAGAAAATTAAAATTATATCAAGCATTTTCTTGGATCACAATGGCTTGAAATTAGAAAACAACCTCAAGAGAAAAACTAAAAAACAATCAAATCCATGAAGACTGAATAATATGTTATTAAACAATGAATGGGTAAACAATGAGACCAAGGAAGAAATAAAATATTTTCTGGAAACAAATGAAAATTAACACACAACAGTCCAAAACCTATTGGATTCAGCAAAGGCAGTCCTAAGAGGGAAGTTCATAGTAATACAGGCCTACCTAAAAAAGATAGAAACATTTCAAATAAACAACCAAACCCTACATCTAGAAAAACCAGAGGAACAACAACAAACAAAGCCCAGAGCAAGTAGAAGGAAAGAAATAATCAAGATCAGAGCAGAATTAAATGACATAGAGACTAAAAGAACAATTCAAAGGATCAATAAATCCAGAAGGTGGTTCTCTGAAAAGATAAACAAAAATCAACAAACCTTTAACCAGACTCATCAAGAAAAAAAGAGAGAGGATCCAAATAAATAAAATCAGAAATGAAAGAAGAAAAATTACAATCAACATCACAGAAATACAAAGGATTGTAAGGAATTACTATAAACAACTATATGCCGAGAAATGTGAAAACCTGGGAAAATGGACAAATTTCTAGAAACAAATATCCTCCAAAACTGAGTCAAGAAGAAGCAGAAAGCCTGAATAGAAACACACAGTGAAATTGAAGTAGTAATCAAAAAACTCCTGGCACACAAAAGCCTGAACCAGACGGATTCACAGGAGAATTTTACCAAACATTTAGGGAAGAGCAAACCCACATCCTTCCAAACTACTCCAAAAAATCCAAGAAGAGGGAAGACTCCCAAACTCTTTTTAAGGGGCCATAATTATCCTATTTCCAAAACCATATAAAGATACAAGAAAGAAAGAAAACTACAGGCCAATGTCACTGATGAACTTAGATGCTAAAATGAGGCAACAGAATATTGGCAAACCAGATCCAGCAATACATTACAATGATCATATACTATGGTCAAGTGAGATCATCCCAAGAATGCAAGAATGGTACAATATACAAAAAGCAATAAATGTAATACATCACATAAACACAATGAAAAACAAAAACCACAGGATCATATCAATAGATGCTGAAAATGCATTCAATAAAGTACAGTACCCATTTATGATAAAAGCACTCAGCAAAATGGGAATAGAGGGAACATACCTCAACACAATAAAGGCCATACGTAACAAACCTACAGCCAACATTATACTCAATGGGCAAAATCTAAAAGCTTTCCCACTAATATCAGGAACAAGACAAGGATGTTCTCTTTCACCACTACTATTCAACATAGTATTGGAAGTCCTAACCACAGTGATCAGACAATATAAAGAAATAAAAGGCTTCCAAATTGGAAAGGAGGAAGTAAAACTGTCATTGTTTGAAGATGACATGATAGTGTACATAGAAAACCCTATAGACTCCACCAAAAAAACTACTCAACCTAATAAGTGATTTGGTAAAACTGCAAGATACAAAGTCAATATTCAGAAATTGAAGGCATTTTTGTATACCAACAATGAAATATCAGAAACAAAATTAGGAAAAAAATCCCATTTACTATAGCAACAAGAAAAATAAAGTACCTAAGAATTAACTTAACCAAGGAAGTAAAAACCTGTACTCAGAAAACTAGATAACACTGAAGAAAGAAGGAAAACACAAATAAATGGAAACATATACCATGTTCATGAATTGGAAGCATTAACATCATAAAAATGTCCATACCGCCCAAAGCAATCAACAGAGTCAACACAATCCCTGCCAGAATACCAATGACATATTTCACAGATATAGAACAAATATTTCAAAAATTTATATGGACCCACCCATAAAGGCCCCCAAATAGCTTCAGAAATTTTGAGAAGAAAGTAGGAGTGATCTTAATACCTGATATCAACCTATACTAAAAAGTCACTTTAATCCAAACGGTCTGATACTGGCATAAGAACAGATCCATAGACAAATGGAACAGAATAGAGAGTCCAGAAAGAAACCAGTATCTCTATGGTCACTTAATATTTGACAAAGGGGGAAGGAGCATAAAATGGAATAAAAATTGCCTGTTCAATAAATGGTGTTCAGGAGGTCTAGACAAGTACATGCAACAACAACAACAAAATGACACTAGACCACCAACTTAACCATACACAAAAATAAACTTAAGATGGATAAAAGACTTAAATATAAGTCACAACACCATAAAAGTCCTAGAAGAGAAGATGGGCAGGAAAATCTCAGATATTTCATGCACCAATATTTCACCCATACCTCCACCAGGGAAAGGGATATAAAGGAAAGAATAAACAAATGGGATTATATCAACTTAAAAAGCTTCTGCACAGCTAAAGAAAACATGAACAAAATGAAAAGGGAACCAACCACATGGGAAAACATAATTGCCAATGATACCTTGGACAAGAGTTTGATCGCAAAAATACAAAAAGAACTCACATGACTCCACACAATGAAGACAAAGAATCCAATTAAAAAGTGGGCAAAGTACCTGAACAGACACTTCTCCAAAGAGGACATACAGAGGGCCCATAGACACAGGAAAAAATGGTCAACATCACTAGCCCTCAGAGAGATGCAAATTAAAATCACGAGATATCACTTTGCACTGGTCAGAATGGCCATCATTAACAAATCAACAAACAACAAGTGCTGGTGAGGTTGTGGAGAAAAGGGAACCCTAATGCGTTGTTGGTGGGATTGCAGACTAGTGCAGCCACTGTGTAAAACAGTATGGAATTTCCTCAAAAAACTAAAAATGGAACTGCCTTTTGATCCAGTGATTCCACTGCTGGAATTATACCCTAAGAATCCTGAAACACCAATTAAAAAGAACCTATGCACCCCTATGTTCATAGCAGTGTTATTTACAATAGCCAAGTGCTGGAAAAAGCCTAAGCACCCATCAGTAAATGAATGGATCAAAAATTGTGGTACTTTTACAAAATGGAATACTATGCAGCAGAGAGAAAGAACCTCTATCCTTCATGACAGCACGGATGGAACTGGAGAGTATAACGCTAAGTGAAATAAGCCAGACAGTGCCATGACTGGTGTGGCTCAGTGGACTGAGTGCCAGCCTGTGAAAAAAAGGGTCACTGGTTTGCTTCCCAATAAGGGCACATGCCTGGGTTGTGGGCCAGGTCCCCAGCAGAGAACATATGAGAGGCAATCACATATTGATGTTTCCCTCCCTTACCTTCTTTCTAAGAATAAATAAATAAAGTCTTTGGAAAACAAAAAAACAGGTGGTGAAGGATAAATACCATATGTCTCACCTATAAGTAGAACCTAATCAACAAAACAGATGAGCAAAATTCATGGAAATGAAGAACAAACTGACAGTGAACAGCGACCAGAGAGGAGAGGGGAGGAGAATGACAGGAGAAAATAGGGAGAGGGGTAAGTCAAGGGCATGTATAGAGGACCTATGGGCATGGACAATGGGATGTAGGAGCAGGGGAGTGGGCGGGGGCAGGGGAGAACAATGGGAAAAAATGTGAGACAACTAATTTTATTTATTTTTTTAAAGATGTTATTTATTTATTTTTAGAGAGAGGGGAAGGGAAGGAGAAAGAGAGGGAAATATCAACGTGTGGTTGCCTCTCACGCGCCCCCTACTGGAAACCTGGCCCACAACCCAGGCATGTGCCCTGACTGAGAAATGAACTGGCCACCCTTTGGTTCGCAGCCCATGCTCAATCCACCGAGCTATATCAGCCAGGGCAGACAATTGTAATTTAAAAAAAGAATTTTTCAACATACACCCACACACACACACACACAAATACCCAGTCTATGATATTTTGTTATAGCAGTCCGAATGGACATCTATCTACTTATCTTTTTGAAGGCTTACTGTCACTGCCACTATCACCTTGATATTTGATCTTTAACCAGGTTATATATAAACATGCAGATATAATCTATACCTATGATTTGAATTACTGATATAACAGTTAATTATCAATAATTGGATAATGTATAAAATAATGAAAAACTATAAATAATTTGCCTCATTAGATTGGGGCTTAAATCTCATAATATATATGAGTTAAAAAGCCCAGGTTAAAATTAAAAATGTTAGCTATGAAGATGTTTTTATCCATCTTAGAATTTTAAACTCCCAAAAACAGAAATTTTATTTTTTTAATCAATATAGTAATTTTAGCCCTGGCTGGTGTGGCTCAGTGGATTGAGTGCTGGCCTGCAAACGAAAGGGTCGCCAGTTCGATTCCCAGTCAGGGCACACGCCTGGGTTTTGGACCAGGTCCCCAGAAGAGCGTGTGCAGGGGGCAACCACACAGTGATGTTTCTCTCCCTCTCTCTCTCTCCCTTCCCTCCTCACTAAAAATAAAGTAAAAAAAATCTTTAAAAAATATATAGTACTTTTATTTGAACAGAATTTGGGTACTTAATAGTAAATAAAGATAATTGATAATAAAATTTGTATTGCAAATATCTGAGCTTTTTTAAATAAAATAATGGAACAGGGAAAAACAAGCAAATGTGTTAAGGAAATAAATGACTCAGAAGTTTAAACTACCTCACATTGCTCACTTATAAATCTGTTTTATTTCTGACTGGATTGTACTTACGCTTGTCTTTCAGTGAATATGATATCCATACTTTGTGTTTCACGATCATTTTGAGCTTTAAGCTAAATAAAGAGTTAACACAGAAGTGAGGGATAAAACATTGCCATGAAACCAAACTATTTCTTTAAAAATTATTCTGGTTATGAACTATGAGAGTTGATTATAATACTACAGTATTATACTGTGGTATCCTAATACTACATACAAAGTTTTTAAAAAGTGTTTGTCTCAATTAACAAATCACCATACCAGATAAAATCTTTTTCACAGGCATGGTAATCTCACATCAACAATATTCATTTTGTCAAAAACCCAATGTAAACTTAATTTATGTAAGCGCAATTTCAAGATTTATTGGTTGTTCAATAGTTGATTAATAATGTATTAAATTTAGACCCAACATAAATTTTATTCTGAAGTAATTCAGGATTTCATCTGAGCACTCCTAGTTGACTCTACCTGTGCATATTCAGGCAAGAATATGGACCAATCCCAAATAAGTGACAAAACATATAAAGAAGTTTTTACTTTTTCCAGGTGGTATTAAAAGTTTTCAAGCTGGGAATCCTCCTGTGTTCTAAAAGCCAAGAATAATCTCACTAAATTAACATGCTTTTAGAATCCCAACTTAGAAAAGAGTCATTTTATAAATTCTATGCTTTCATAGAACTTATTTGATTAAATAAAGAAATTATAAGTTATATAAGTTATGTTGTATGTTATTTTTATCCAAGTCTTTATAATCAAAATAAACTAGCCAATAATATCTCATTTACCAATCCAAAGTAGTTATATGATAATTATTGGTTTTTCTCCCTTTGTTAGAAAATTGTACAAGTATTCAGCTCCATTTGTGCATATATTAAACCAGATTACAAACTAATTTATATATAAGGAAATATAGATGAGACTCCCTAACTAATGACAAGTGTAGGACCAGTTCAAACGGAGCCTTTAGAAAGACAATAAAGTATCCACTTGAGAGAGCCAATGAACAGGAAAAAGTTTTAAAAGCACAATTAAGGGACTTCAATTATAATAGTGGTATTTAGGATCAGAGTAGTATCTATCCTAAGGTCCATAAAGTTTTATCAAAGTATTTCTAGTTATAAATGCTTTGTTTTGGAGAATATTATCTATGTGCTCTATTGCTTATACATTTTCTTACCATGTTGTAATCATTCATTACTTCTTCCATATCAGTATTGGTATTAAGTTTATCTACCAACTAAAAACAAAAATACAAAAAAAAATCACACATTCTATTAGTCTGTAAATTTTCTATAATCTATAATATAGGTATTCAATCTTAAAATAATGAAATCATTTAAGTATTAATATTTGCAAGTATTTTATCTTCTAAGATAAAAAGAAATACTGAGTTACTACCTAAGTAAGCATACACTGTGCACAAACTACAATTTGGGGAATGGAAAAAAGTGAGCAGTAATGAACTACTACTGTCACTGCAGACTGTACCTCAAAGAGGTTTGCCTGCTCTGAGGAGATATCTGAGCTTATAAAGAAGGGTCCAGAGAAGACAAAAGTTTGGGGAAGATCATTCTCCCCTTTCTCTCCCTCCCCACTCCCCCACCCGCAGGGAAGATGGATGTTAACAGATTTACAAATTTACACCAGTAAAAATATAAAATAATTTTTGTGGTCACCTGAAAAGTAAATAAAATCAACAGATTAAAGCACAAACAGAACACTGGTGAGCCTACTTCAAAATGTTGGGTATGATGCCCTGGCTGGGTAGCTCAGTTGGTTAGAGCATAGTCCTAACACGCGAAGGTTGGGAATTATCTGGTCACGGCACAAAAAGCACTCAATCAATGAATCCATAAATAAATGGAACAACAAATCAATGTTTCTCTTTCTCCCTAAAATCAATCAATAACTTAACTTTTTAAAAAAAAAAGTTGGGCAAAGATAACAATAGCTAACATATTTTGTGCCAAACACTGTTGCAGTAGTTCACTTAATTTTCACAATTACTCTATGAAGTACATATTATTGTCCACATTTTTCAGATAAAGAAATTAGCAAAGCCCTGGCTATTGTGGCTCAGTGGATTGAGTGCCGGCCTGCGAACCAAAGGGTCGTCAGTTCGATTCCCAGTAAGGGCAACATGCCTGGGTTGCAGGCCAGGTCCCCAGTAGGGGGTGTACAAGAAGCAATCACAAATTGATATTTCTCCTCCTTTCTCTCTTCCTCCCTTCCCCTCTGTCTAGAAAGAAAGAAAGAAGAAAAAAAAATTTTAGCAAATTGTGGCGACAAAATTTGAACAAGAGGGCTACTAAAAGCAACCTACTTTGGTATAATTGATTCTAAAAGACTAATAATCTTTATTAATGTAATATATATATCACATTTTCATCTGTGATATAAATAATAAAACCTAACACTTATTATGTGTTTACTATACATTAGAAACCTGGCTAAGTGCTTTCTCTGTATCAGATGTTCACTCATTGGATCTATATACAGCATATTCTACATGTTAATATTTTTATACTAAATAATTTGCCTAATGTATTTAATACAAATAAAAATACCTTTCATCTAATAAAAAACTAATTTTCTCATATCTAGCACAGTACATCATTTACTTTAAAAAAAAAGGAAAACTGCACTGAATATTGAGCCACAGAAAATGTTTTTTATGGATTATGTAGCCCAACAAGTGTGAGAATTATAGTATTCAGCAAAACTTTGTTTGTAAGTACAATATAACAATGTCCAGTAAGTATGTCATAATTAACCTAATCATTGAAAAAAATGTTTATTTTATGTAAAACTGCTTTTTAATAGCAGAAGTGAGATAAACATTTTTCTCTTTCATGAAGCCCAGATACCACTGCTGCCAAAATCATCTACAGAGTTGAAAGAAAGAAAATTCTGATACTAGAAATTTTCATGGGGCCACGATCACCCCATCGACTGGGGGAGTTATCGACACTGCCAAAAAGATGATTTCTTTTCAAGTTTCCCATGAAGAAGCATTCTTGGCGAAGGTATGTTTATGTTACACACTCTATTTTTGACAGAGGCAAACACTGTATTTTAAATGGAACATAAGAATGGACGTACCGCATCCTGAATAATTAAATTTTTAATATTTCATGATGACAATACTCCATAGAAAGATAAAATGTTCTTAGCTAACATTTTAGTACCCAATAAATTTGAGCTACTTTTAAAATTATTACTTTAACATTGATTGTTAGAACAAAATAACGTGTGTGAATCGGTAGTTGTAAATAACCATACTTTTTAAAAAAAGACTGGATGAATACTTATCAATCTGTTAAGCCAAATTATTTCTGGGCAGGGAAATAAGAGAGAAAGCAAAGGGACAGTTTAATCTCTACACATTCTACAATTTCAACCTTTCACACTACGTATGTAATTATGTATTATTTGGTATATAAAATAATATATTTTTTAAAGTAGTAAAAAGTAATGAAAATATTCAAAGAAAATTCTCTATGAAAAATCAAATACCATGTTGTAGTCTGCTAGTTGTCCTTGAAAGTCTTTGATTTCAACAGCTAAAGTCTCAGCTCTGCAAGCATAAAATAAATACACGCATAAATTGATAAATAAGCAAATCAATACTATGAACATTATTGATAACTACAAATTCAGTATTAAACTCCTGAAACATATAACATTAAATGTTACTAATAAAAAAGATATTACATATTTTACCTGCAAAATTACTTACCGCTTTTCATATGACAAATATACTGAATTCTCTTGATTGTACATTTCTATTTCTTTCTGAAGTTTATTAATTTCTGTCGTAAGTTCATTTATTTTACTTCTAAATGAAAACAAATAAGTCAGCAATATTTCTAATCAAGAAAAGATATTCTAGTCAGACAAAACAATAATATAAATGGTTTTGTGAAATTTGACTTAAAAATAACTTAAGTGGTTTATTTGAGTAAGAATGAAGTATACTGCAACTGATTAGAAGCTGACAGAGATTCTCGAATTATTCCACTGTGCTACACCAGCCAGGGCTAGATTCTCGAATTATTAAGAAAAATGACATAAGACCAGATTGGAAACCTGGTCAAATTGGTACAATCGAGAGATGGAAGTAGATGCCTAATTGGAACACTCACGGCTCCTGCTACACTCTAGGACATGGTGCTTCAAGAGTGATATTACTGACATTTTAAGTCACTGAATAATACTTATGTGGGGTTTAGGGGGGATTATCCCGTGCACTACAGAATGCTTAACAGCATCCCTAGATTGGAAGCTAATAGCGTATCTTCTGAATCCCACTCATAACAATTAAAAATATCTAAAAATTGCCAAATGTTCCCTGAGGAGCAAAATCACCACCAGTTGAGCACTGCTCTAGAGTTGAAAAATTACACAAATAGCTAGAACTACTCTCTGATGCAGAATCAGAAACCCTGAAGAAGAGAGGCGATGTAATGCTGACAAATAGCTCCATTCTGTTTCCTTCTTTTGATTAAAAAGTGGCTGGGCATCAAGAGACGCTATACAACGACTGTCCTACTATCTTCCTCACTGATGTTAAGGATAGATGGGGAAAACCTACACTTCTCTTTATTTACTTCTACAGGTTTGAGAATTAAAAAAAAATCAGATAACTGAGACAAAAGAATCAAGAAGGACTAAGAAAGAAAAATGAACTTTTAAGATACAATAGAAGGAAGGGTTAAATGAAGTGGAATAAGAAAGAAAGAAGATATAGATGAGGAGCCAAGAAGAAAATATTGTAAAATGGGAAAATGGAGATAAGACAGTACGACATCAGCAGAGAAAAAGATAGGGAGAAAAAAAGAAGAAAGTTCTTCACTTAGAACTGCATAGAGATATATAACATAGCTTATGAACTAATTAAAATTAGGCCATATTTGTAGCAACTGACCAAATATATACTTAGGTAAAATTCTGCATTAATGTTCATAAATAAATATATACATATTCCCTTTCTTATTAGATGTCTAACTAGTGATATTTCAATAGTATAAATAATATATTTCAGATCAGTGAAAAAAGCATAAAAAGTTATGTTTATCATTAAACTTTTAAAAAGTGAACTTGAAATATACAGCTAACATATATGCAAATATACAAAATTTGAAATCAGTCTAATTTCATTAAATGTCTATATTGTAGTACAACTGAATTAACCCCAAATTATGTTAAAATATAAAATAAATCTTAGAAATCAACACATATCTAATTATCTTAATAAGTGCCATAGTTAAAACTTTGTAATCATGCATAGAAAAAAACATGCTCATTTAACATACCGAAGAAGCCCAAGATAATAAGATTTGTCTAAAATTTGCCTCTGGGGACCTAAAAAAATTTTTTTAAGCATTAGTGTTCAGTTTAGAAATGCCACCAAAATAGCAAATCAAAAGCACAGAATTACACCGTACAATTCTGACAGTCTTCATGAATACCCCAATAAATCTGATAATCAAGAAGAATCACTGAAATGGAAAAGAGAACTAATATCTTAGCATTGTAATAGAAACTTGAATTAAAACCACGAATATTGGACTAGAAGTGTGGCTATTAAGACAGACTCCTCAGGTCAGGCTGACTAAATGGAAACTGGGTAAGGGAGTCTAGAATAGAGCCATCCAAGAGAACTTTCTGCAACAGTGAAAATATTCTGTATCAGCACTGTCCAATAAATGAATTACATGGGATTACCGAGCACTTGAAATGTGCCTGGTGCTATTGGGAAACTGAAGTTTTATTTTACTTAATTTTAATTAGTTTAAACTTAAATAGCTTTGGCTATCATAATGGAAAATGCAGACTTATTTTAGACTATGAATTTCTCAGCACATCAAGAGATTATGATTTTTTACAATCTATCTCAGAGTCTTTTTTATAAACATGATCTTATATTTCAATAGGACTTAAGAAACTACTCCTAGGTTAAATGTCCCAAATCCTGAAAGAGATAAGTGCCCTGCAAGGTGTGAGAGGTAAGGCTAGGGAGCTCTAAGTGAAGAAAAGGGAGAGAATGTCTTATTAAAATGGGAAATGGGGTACTAGAACAGGGAAGAACAAAAGACACAACAGATAGTGGTGCCTAGTGGTAACAATCAAAACTCTTTTATGTAAGGCTTTGAAGTATATTGGTAGAAACTGACCAAATGATACTGATTTTGTTTTTTTTTCAAATTTTTTTATTTTATTTAGTTTTTTATTTATTTTTAGAGAGAGGGGAAGGAGAAAGAGAGGGAGAGAAACAGCAATGTGTGGTTGCCTCTCACATGGCCCTCACTGGGGACTCGGCCGGCAACCCAGGCATGTGCCCTGACTGGGAATCGAACCGGGACCGCTTGGTTTCCAGCCCGCACTCAATCCACTGAGCTACACCAGCCAGGCCTGATTTTGTTTTAGAGGAGAAATTAATACAGTATAAATATTTAATAAATTCTTTATAGAATTTTAGTATGTTTCTACTCTTAATGTTTAATATTTAAACACATAAACATTTCCATGAATAGAGTTTTAAAAACTAAACAACTGTATAATTTTGACTCATTTTTTTTCAGTGTTGATAATTACTAACCAAGCTTTTCTAAATAATCTAATGGTTTTTAATATTTAGTGAGTTAAGTGCATTATAATATAAGTAAGAAAATTTAAGTCTCCTGAAAGGCATGACTTGTTATATTAAAAAGGTAGCATATTATCTTATAATTGATTTTGTACCAGTAAAGTATCTTCATTCCTGATAGTCATCTGTCACAAATACAGAAAATAAAGCACTCATAAAGCAGTTCACCATGATTTGATTTATATATATACAGATCAATTTTTTGAATTATAACATATAGTATATTGTTATACCTTTCTAAACACATACAGAGAAGCATAATGAGAAATGTGGTATAAATCTGTGTTAGCCTTATTCCCTTATGTAAGTATTATAACACAGTATTATTAGAAAAAGTAACACTTTTTTTTTAAAGATTTCATTTATTTATTTTTAGAGAGAGGAGAAGAGAGGGAGAAAGAGCAATGTACGGTTGCCTCTCACATGGCCCTCACTGGGGACCTGGCCCGCAACCCAGGCATGTGCCCTGACTGGGAATCAAACCGGGACCCTCTGGTTCCCAGCTCACGCTCAATCCACTGAGCTACACCAGCCAGGCGAAAAATTAACACTTTTTGACTTCTCATAAATACACAAATATCTTAATAGTGTAATTTTGATGTAGAAACAATCAAAAAGTATTTTGAAATAGTTCCATATGATACTAGAAATTTAATTTTCATTCTTTAGCTTTTCTTCAAATTATTTCAAATTTCTTGAAGTTATAGCAAGTCTCCATGTTCAGAAAAATGAAGATCAAAATATATGTATATAACGTTCTAGTTTACAATGTATTTTCACATTTATTCTCTTATTTAGCCCTCAAAACAATTTTGTGAATCAAGGAACAAGAATCGAGTAAAACAGCCTCTTTCACACTGTAATTCTGATTTAGTAACATGGTACTGTAAACTTCATATACAAAATATGCTCATCTTCTTAAAACAGATACCTTTAATTCCAGTTTTCATTCCACTCAAACCTTGCTGTGTTACAGGACGATCTGCAACTTTAATCTGAGAAGACAGAACGCCACCAGTCCCCATGGGGCCACCACGAGAGCCTGGTCTTGCTGTTCCAGGTAGCATCTAAATAAGAAACAAGATTTCAGTTTTAATAAACTAGAAAAACACTGTACCTCTTCTATTGTTAAGACTACACAGAGAATATTTTGAAAATTTAATTCAACATAATTTGTAAAATATTCCTTTATTTTTTAATGTTTGAAATACAAAACATTATTAAACAAAATTCTTTAAAATTTAATGTTCTATGTGTAGACATTATTTATAATACTCCAAAACTGGAAAGCAGTTAAATGTCCACATATTTTTCCTCATATAACCAAAGGAAATGATTAAATAAGTTGTATTATAGAACAAAATAGTTTACAACGCAGTATAATTTCATTTTGTAAAAATGAAAAGTATGGAGGATTATATAAAAAATATTAACAATGGTTATGTCTACATGATATTATAGTTCATTCTTATTTTGCCATCTTTGTAATTTGGTGTTTTCAGCATTATTTATGGTAACTATAAATATAACCTTTAAAAATCAGGAAAAAAATTCATTTTGAAAAAGAACTATATATAATTCCTTCAGAAGATAGCCATTAAATATTAAAGGGCTTACATTATTCAGCAAGCATGCATATTACTTCAGGTCTACAAAATCCAATATAAATTATCCACCCTGAGGAAAGGACAAGACTCACCTTCCTGTCAGTTCATACACAATAGTATATACAGGCATAGAAGGTATAAAAGATAACCTTGAAAATATTCCAAATGATCTTATCTCTTATCTTCCTTTTCCTCTTTTCTTTTTTCCCCAACTTCCAAAGAGTAAAGAAGTACATTAAATTAAATATGTAGTAGAAATTTTACACAGCGGTTGTATACAACCATTGTCATTAATTTTGATTGTTTTTAATTGTTAGCCGGTAGCCTCTAATCCTATCAGCTAACACAGTTCTCAAGTGATTCTGAGAATTACTTGGCAAATATTTTGAGTAAGGGGGAGCCGGCAACAGTGACACATTTCAGAGGAAATATGTTGGACACAGAAACACTGTCTACTCCAAATTCAAGTGAAATGAGTTCAGGGTTATTCTGAATGATCCTTGTGAGAAAATGCTAAATCTCTCACTGGGTAAACCTTCTAAATAATTTCTTCAGCTCCATGCAATCATATCATGACAGCTACTCAAATAACTATGCTACTTCTTAAAAAATTATCTAGATGAAAGTATAGAGAAGAAAGTATAAATTAAATATGTACATATTAAAAATGTATTCATATGAAAATATACTTATGATATATTACTGATATACTTATATTACTGAAAGTAAAGGACAAGAATGTACACATTATTATCTTAATTTTGGAAAATGCTAAAATCATACAATTATATACACATATGTGTCAGTGTTTGAAAATAGATGGGAAAACCTCTGAAAGGATACATGTCACTGTTGACAATGATTATATCTGGGGTAGAAGGAGGGGACTCTGACATTTGTTTGTATGTTTTATAATGAGCATTACTATTTTAAAAACAGCAAACATTAAATAGGTATAAAGCACCTGGCAAATAGTAGGTGGCCAATGTCCATTTCCTTTTATAAATAATTAACCAGCATAAATGCTTACTAGAATAATAGAAAAAGATACCCCAGCTCAGTACTATCTATAAATTTAAAAAAATCATTTCAGTATAAGTTGATGGTGATATTGATATTACCTGAAACTCTAGAAAAATCTCAAAAATTTAAGAAAACTGACTTTAACAAAATTGTTTCCTCCCCGAAATGCTGCTCTTGTTATGAATTAAGCATAGGACCCAACATTATCTCTATTGTCTGAGCCTGAATGCCGGATATGCACCTTATGTGGTAGTTAAAACTATTTGCTGCAAGGAACAGAGAAATGACTATGAGTATTTTGGTTTATTCATTTCTATGTACATATAAATCTACATTTCATATTAAATTGACACCACACTGCTTTTTTCTCACACTGCTTTTTTCACTTAATACTGTATTATATATATTATTTCCTCAAATATTCTTTAAAAGCATTTTTAATGGCTACTTAATAGTCTAGGATAAAGATAGACATATAATTTATTTATGATTCATCTGTTGTAAGGCTATTTAGGTTGTATTCAAATTTCACTATTATAATTATAAAGAAAATGTAGTAATTACCTTTAGAGGCTATTATTCTGCTTAGAATTATCAGTTTGTAAAGTTTATGCATTTTATTCTAATATGGTATTTTTCTCTTACTGATTCACTGATTTATGATACTCTATCTTTCATGCAAGCTCTTAATATTTATCAGAGTTTGTTTCTAGACTACTGTTGTAAGCAGAACATTGTTTTACTTATGATTTATAATATATTTCATACTATTGTACATCATTGGGGACCACTCTGTGTGGTTTCGGAGACTGTAGCCCTGCATGAGCAAGGCCTTGCCTATCAGTCTCGACCGGAAAGCCAGGAATGCTGGTGGCAGGCACGACCACCAACACTGAGTGTTCCTGTTGGAAACTGGGCCTAAAGAATACACTGTATCCTTTGAAGCTTGCTTTGCTTTGCTATAGCCCTGTTAGTGTAAACTAGATGTTTAAGTTCAAAGCATAAGGAGTGAACTCCTTATCTTAGGAAATACGCCTTAACAACCATCTGGCAGCAGCATGTCTAACAGACCCTGACCTGAGGCAGATCTCTGTTTCTTCAATTATCATCTATAGATAATAACAGTTTTTTATAACTATAGCCTTTGGACATTGATCGATGAGCTATGCATGTATGCTGTATATCCCTGCACATACTGATCCCAATAAAAGTCATTTTGGAGAAGGGCTCAGGGCATCCTCCACTAAAGAGAACTGCCACCCCCTTTCCCTCTGGAAGAAGACATTGTGTCCAGGACAAGTTATTCTCATCTGTGGCAGCCAGGAGAGCTCTGCGGGAGGGGACATCCCACAGTACATTCTTATTTTTGCTTTTTTATTGTTTTAGATAAATTTTAGAATAGTTTTTGTCATAATATCCACCCCCTTGCCTGCCACACACACACAAATATACTGTCCCCACAAGAAATCTCATGAAATTTGGATCGGTGTATAGTGTTAATATAGAAAAAGCCCTTATGGTTTCTGAACTCTATGTATGACATATATATTGCAAATAATTTTTTTTACCAGTTTGTTATTTTTCTTTTAACATTTTTATGGTATTTTCAATTTTGTAAATTAAAATATAAAAGTATCCTCTTTTTTAGTATTTGATGTTTCCGTTATTTTACAAAAGCCTAGGCCATACCAAGTTTATATGAAATACTTGCCTATATTTTCTTCTGGTACATTTATGGTTTCCTTTTTTAAATGTAAAGCTTCTTAATTACCTCAAATTCTATGTGAGAGAGGGATCAATTTCTTAAAAACAAATGGTTTTCAGTAATTTGAGTGCATTACTGAATACACCATACTTTTTCAAATAATTTGAAATGCCATCTTAAACATTAATTAAATTCTTACCTATTTCTGATTCTGTTTTTGGTCTATCCATTTCATTTGATATTGACACAAATATACTCTACCACTTGAATAACTGTAGTTTTAAAACACACTTGAATATCAGCATGAGCATGCACCTTCTCTCTATAGTGTCTTTCAGATATTCTTCTACATTAACACTCCTTGATATTTTCAAAAAACAAACATATAATATGCTCACAGAATAAAGAAATAACACAGAATTTCTTATTACAAACAGGCTTTCCAACTTCTACCAAGATATATGCACAAGATTTCAATGGGTTTGTTTTAAACTTACTCCAGTTGCCACTCGAATATTTCCTGACGGGGGTCTTATTCCAGAAGGAGGCCTTCCTGTCAACCCAATTCCACCTCGCGAAACAGGGCGAGCTGCTGAAGGTTTGTGATTACTGGCCATTGCTTGTTCACTTTAACTGCTGTTTGGAAACAAGAAATAGTTCAATTCTCATTTGATATCTTCTATAGCTAGATACTAGTGCCCCACATAAGCCTTCCTTCACACATTTAATCTACAATGATTTTTCTTGCAAATTGCCATTCTAGGTACCGCTACAAGGATGAGCCTGATTAAATTTGGTTCAAATTTGACATTAATGTCCCATTTAGGACCATGAAATCATTTATTAAAACGTGCCTTCCTCATTTCCCTATAATCCCATCAAAATGCCAGGCCCTCTAGATATGTCTCCTGTGCTCTCATCCCCTAGTCTAGTAAGTTTATCCAGGATCTTTCTCTTCCAATCTTTTCCCTGTGATTTCTGGTCCATGATTAACTCCCTTTTATTCCCAATCCTGTTATTAAATGCAGTGGTACCTTGGTACTTATCATTAATTCATCCCAGAACTCATGATAAGTGCGAAACCAATGAGTACCAAATGCAAGGAGTGATGAAGCATTTTCGTTTGTGGGGCAGTGTCATCACTCATACAAGCTCTAGCAAGTGCCAGGGGTCCCAAGTAAGCGTCCAGTGCTAAAACATTTTTTTCTTGTCAAAATGCTATGGGAACAGGGTTTGACAAATTCTAAAGCTGACGAATATCGAAGTCTGACTGTACTTACTTTTACTCTTACCTTTAACAGAATACTGGCTTTCCCCAAAAAACACTTTCAGTAACAAAGGCTGTTTTAGCTTCCAGTGCCCCAATTCCAAAGCAAAGGAGTGAGTGGCACTCCCCTTGTCCCGCAATGTCACTTTCAAAACATTATGTCTCCAAGTCTTTAAAAAATAAACAGATTTCTCTTTCTTTAAGGACCAGGTTTAGAACCTTATTACCTTAGATCTTTCCTGGTTCCTTTTTACTAGAGACCACTTAATGTCTCCTTCATCTTCACTAAGGTCTTTGTACCTCTAGTTTAGTCTCTATTCCAGTTCCACCAACATCCTGAATGACTTTCATATGGATATTGGATTCAATATCTAAATTCTAGCTTCAGTTCCCTAACCTAAATTTCAGTAACCATCTCAATCCCATTTCAGATAGCCATGGCCAGACCCTGAGCTTGTCATCATCTGGAATTGCTTCATCTCAAACATTTAAAAAATATATATTTTGTTTATTTACTTTTAGACAGAGAGGGAGGGAGGGAGAAAGAGAGAGAGAGAAGCATCAATGTGTGGTTGCCTCTCTCATGCCCCCTACTGGGGACCTGGCCTGCAACCAGGCATGTGCCTTGCCTGGGAATCGAACCTGCGACCCTGTGGTTCGCAGGCCAGTGCTCAGTCCACTGAGCCACACCAGCCAGGGCCATCTCAAATATTTTAAGTGAAGTACTTTATTCTCTGACTTTAATATCCTCCCCTTCTTCTCATCTTTATTCTCATTAGCCTCTTTTTAAACCATTTCCTTAATTCACTCATTCTCTCTCAATTTATTGGCCTCTTCCTTTACCCATCAGAATATTATTTAAACTTTTCACTGATATTTTAGGATAACATTTCTCAAATTATGAGTCATGACCTTCTAGTGGGGTTTTAAGAGCAATTTAGCAGGTTATGACCCATGTGCTTTAAACATGAAATAAAACAAAATATAAAAGAATACAATAAAAGAGTTCATTGTATAGAAATGGTATTTTTTCATTACATTTTTTGTGTTATGTTACATAAATTTACACATTGTACTGGTCTTTAAAGTAAAATGTATGTCCTATTATAGGTCATGTTCAAAAGACTTTTAAAGATTCTGATCTAGATAGAGAATTAGGAGAAAAGAGTGCTCAAGACTATTGCCACAGGAATGTCTTTGCATTCAGATAAAGCAGTATGAGAGACTAAAAATGAGGGCCAAGAAAACAAATAGAAAAATCAGGAATGTGTGCCAGAGATGCCAAGAAAACAGCAGGAATGGTCAGCTATGCCATTTACTGCTGGGAATTCAAATAAAATGAACACTGAAATGTCCATTGACATCCCCATCGAAGAAGCCATTAATAACCTTGGTGAGAGCAGTTTCAAGGACTTCTTTCCTTCTCTACATTAAACTAGTGTCTAATGAGCACCATCAACTAATTCATATCCTCAAACTTTACTCGACCTATCTGGCAAAACCAGATATTCTCCTCCATATCCAAACAGGTTTACTGAACATTGCTAGTAGATATCATAACAACTATATAGTCTGGAATACTGCAAAGTCATAGTCACAAAACTTAGCTGGACTCTCATCACAGAAAATTTTATTTATCCTTTAAAAACGACTTCTCTCCGTAATGATTCCAGTCCTTAACCACTTTTCAATCTATACTCTGTTCCCACTACTCTCGGCAGATGACTCAATTTCCTACTAATTTGACAAAATTAGGTTTGAAATCTATCAAGTTTGGAGCACACAAACCTACCTATATCCACCCTGCGCTCTGATCTCAATTGCTACCCATTCTTTTGTTTAAGGTCAATCTCTACTCTGATTTACCCCCTTGATCCCATTTTCACTGGGACAATAGAGTCCTCCTTCTTGTCCCCTTCCTTTCTACCCTAATTTCCTGTGGAACTATCCCACTCCTGCCCATATCTTTAAACTTCCTCCATTCTTTCAGTCTCTTATGTTCAATTCTTTTCTAGCCTTAAAAATTAATTTCTTGATCTTAAAAACACTTTTAACACTATCCCATATATCTTTTTCCTATGCAGCCAAACTCTAATGAATAGCTTATATCCACTGTTCTCTACCTTTTTAATTTCCAGTGTCTCCTTGTTTTCTATGATTCCATTCAAATGGCCACTGCCAACACAGCTAAGGATGTAAATGTCATCTGTTACTGATGTTCCCCTTCTACATGAAAACATTTTCATGACACTCCCCTCTTCTGGTTCCCCTTTTTCAGTCCTTTTGTTTTTTCAGTTCTTCCTCTTGGTAGCACCTGCTAGTCATACAAATCAGAAACTTAAGTCCTTGATTTCTTCCTCTCCCTTATTTCCCATAGCTAATCACATAGTCCTGCTGATTTTATTCCTAAATGTTTAACATGTACCTCCCCTTCTGTTCGTACAGTATTATCCAGGGCCTGATGGATTCAAGTGGATTAGTATATAGGCCTACTTGCTGGTCTGCTTGTCTAATACACATCTTGCCTGTTATTTTCCCTAGGAATCCTTCCACAAAAAAACAGTCCATAACTACCCCGTCTTTAAATTGAATTTATAGGCCTGTTCTATATGCTACTATGCATCCTAGACATATCTGTATCTTAGTAACCATCACACTGATTGAAATGATCTGCTTCATTATTTCTCTCCCTTGAGGACAGGCCTGGATCTCATTCATCTTTATATCCCCAATATCTCAGTGGCAGGCAAAAAATGTGTTCTCTTTTGTACTTTCTGAATTTCCTCCCAATGTAGGCATTGTCAATTATGAAAATCTACTAAATTATTAAAAGTGCAATGAATCGTTTCTTTTACTAAAATAGTTTCTCAGCTTCTATACTCCCTGCCCAGTGCTTGGGTTGCTTTTATTCTCTATAATCTTTCACCCTTTTTCTTATAACTCCAACTACGTTGATGACTCATAAATCAATGTCTACAGGTCTGTCCTTTAAACTGGGTATCGATTCTAAATTTTCAATTGTTTATTGGAAATTTATATTCAGATACGCCATTATCACTTCATATTGAATATGTTCACAACAAAACTTAAAATTCTCATTCCAACTAGCTTCGTGATTCCTTTTCCTTGCTGTTTTGAACTCTGTGGGCAAAGTAAGAAATTATTACTATTATCATTATCTCAAATGGAAAAGGGAGTTACATGAAATAACTTTTTAAATGGCAGTCAAAGTCATGGTTTCTCCCAAAGAGAGCTAACACAATAAACCTTTGATTCCAGCAGAATTAGTCAATGTGACTCTAGCTTTCCTGATAACTTTAAGAAAATTACAATATATCAAATTTCCATCTCATTTTCTTTGCAACTGCTTTACTATCATGGTAAAAGCATAGTATTAGATCAGTCCTAGGGGGTAATAAAAAAGGATGTGGTACTAGTAACCAAAATGCCTCTAATTCTCAGGTTATTCACATATACTCAGAGAAGCAGCCTGGCCTTTGATTCATGAAAGATTAGGGATACAAACTTGAGCTCTGACAGTTACTAGACTTATAATCCCTTCTGGAGGTGCTTCCTCGCCTGTAAAACAGAATTGTGGCGATAGCCTCTATCTTGCAAAGCTGTTGCGAAGATTACAGATAGTATACATAAAACACCTGGCTCCTAATTATTATTACTATCATCTTCCCTAAGCCAGCCATTTTAACATATATAAAGAAGTGAAAAACTGCTAAGCCCCTTATGCTATGAACGACAGAATTAAAGCGAATATTATTTTGAGTAAAACCTTTTAGTCCCCAAGGAATTTTTTTCTCTGAAGCTCTTCAATTCTTCCCGTTGGCCTCGCCTTGGCAGGTCTCCTCCGGGGACTGTTAGATGTCTCAGCGCACATTTCGTGGGGCTACAGTTTGACTTCCCTGGCCTAATGATGGCCTGAAGAGAACAGCTAAGAAACGAGAGTTTGATTTGTTTTCTTTGGAGCACATCAGCATCTCCAAGGTGAGATAACAAGCTACAGAGGGAGGGAAGGAGAAATGGGACCCGGGATTTCTCACCTCCGTCAGCGCCGAAGGACGGAGGTCCCAACACTCCGGGTCTCACCACAGCGGAGCTTACCACTCATCCCCACGTACGTGTTCACGGACTCGCGACTACCCACTCACACCAGCAGCTTACCTGAGCCCTCAGGCCTAACTACTAGAGGCCAAGCGCCTCCGCGTATCCAGGCAACGGGGGCGGAATGGAAGAGGCCCCTCCTCCTCATTGGCCAATCCCGGGCCTCCGCTCCTAGTACTTCTAGCAAAGAGAGTGTAAAATGTTCTCGCGATACTTGAGTACTTCGGGGCTTTTTCAGAAAGGAATGGAAAACAGCGAGCTGACTAGAAAAGAACATTTTATTTGAAAACCTTTGTTTTGTTTTCTTTATAATCAGAACAACGTCTCTGATTGTGCCTGACCTGTACTCACTCCAGCGAGTTAAAGTATACATATCCCTATGAAATCTCCCATATGCTGCGGTGTAGTACGTTAACAGTTTTTATTACGAATTGTTTGAAGTCGCTCCTGGTAGGCAGCATTGTACATTTTACTTCTAATTAGTAGTAGTTTACTTACTGTTATAACTGCACATGTACACATTACAGCACTAAGTATGGATGCGATTCTAGTGCCGTCTGTTCCTCATTTCATTGGAAGCTTCATATTTTTAAGCTTCCTTTCACCGTTTTGATTCAAGTATCTGAGAAAGGCTGAATTAAATAGAAAGTAGTTTTACAAGAATTCTTTTAAAATAAGTGTTTAAAAAACAATATAAGAACTACTGCATCTCAAATCCTACTTCTCTAATAAAGTAACTTGCAGGGTTTTTTTTCAGTTTTCCTACATATAGACAACATAAATGTTACTGTAGTTCATACAGTACATACATAACATACATACATCATAACATACATACACATTGAACTTTGCATATTTTCACATTATTTCCAACTTGCATACATTATGTATTTCCAGATTTAATCTCTTATGGGCTGGCCTGCAAGTATTTTTAAAATCAACGCAACACAATAATGTTATGTGGCTGAATTCTCAGCTAAAGTTTGTAAAATATTTTCATGAAATTATACTGTTTGATCCCAACTTATTTGTAGTGCTCATTTTTCCTTTTGTTATTGCAGTAACGGGAAATAGAATTTGCAACCCCAAAACATGCCACTTTGGTATAAGCATTATTTTGAGCTGAAGGCAATTGAAAAGAATCATAAAAGAAAAGCTCTTTACGATTCCTCTGTTTGCTTAAAAGAGTACATAAATCTTTAAAGATTTTACTCCTTTTCCCTCTACCAGGAAGGGCAAAAGTGATTACTGACAATTTTAGATCCATCATTAGCCTGAAGACTGCACAGGAGGAGCCTACATAACAAATTTTATTAATTGGTCTTTATCTACCATTAGCTTCTCATATATTTGACTTCCCATAATTTGATGCCTCTAAAGATTTAAGGTTTTTTTCTGTCACTTCCGTAAAAATGTATTGTTCCTTTGTTTAAATGCTTTATAACCCAAGCTCTAGAGTCATCTTTGTGTTACTTATCCCTGAGTTTCTCTCTTGTATATATGCTATACATATTAACAAACTTCTGTAAATTTTTCTCTTGTTAATCTTTTGTTAGAGCGCCAGCAGAAGAGTAGAAAAAATGATACTTCCTTTCTTACAATCTTTAACTTTCCAAGTATTCCATGTTTTCTCTAAGAGGTTACTGATACGCAGATTTCCCCCTCAGTGCTTTTAGAGATATGGGAGTGGGAACCAGGTTTTGTCATTTGTATACAGATGTGAGGGTTGAGAGAAACCATTTTAAATCTTTCAGATGCTTAACACAAAACATGTATTTTTTAAATTACCAAGAACCCAATTTAGTGTTCACAGAATTTAAGTAAGCAATTGTTACCAGTATGGGCCCAAACTCCCTCGTTTTAATGAAATAAAAAAAAAACTGTAAAAATATCAGGAGGCTATGCAAAGGTTTGAAGAAATCGGGAAATCGGGGTAAAGCTAACATAACAAACCACGTTAAGCAATCACGGCAAACCAGAAAGCAGCGCGCAGCCTTAGCGGGCCGAGATTTAAAATGTCCAGATTCCCCGCGCCTGGGGCTCACGTCCCACCGGCGCGTGGCATTGTGGGATTTGCAGTCCCATTCCGCATTCCGTATTTTAGTAAACAGTTCAGCCAGAGATCGGAAAAAACTCGGGCTTGGCGAGGACTGGGATTCCCGTGCCTAGGCAGAAAGGGCAGTATATTATCTCTTCCTCGACTCGCGAACCAGAGCGTAGGAAGAGAGCGAGCTTCAGCTCCACGTTGCCCTCAGCAGCCGGGACGCACACACTCTGCGTCATGGCGGGCTGAGGCCGATGATGAATTCCGGTGTGCACGTCCTGGTTGCTGTGTCACTCGGCCCGCTCGGCGCGCCCCTTCCCTGCAGCCCTTACGCACAGGCTGTCGGGCTCTTCCGGTGTCCGGCCGCCTCTCACCTGCAGGCGCCTAGCCGGCCGCCTTTTGTCGCACACCTGGCCTCCCCTGCGGACTGATCTCGCTTGGTGCCCGGGCCCCGGGTGCCGGACCTACAAGGGCCATGGCGAGCCGCGCCGCCAGATATCGGCTGAGCTGCTCGCTCCCCGGACACGAGCTGGACGTGCGAGGCCTGGTGTGCTGCTTCTATCCGCCGGGGGCCTTTGTATCCGTGTCCCGGGATCGCACCACGCGCCTCTGGGCCCCGGACAGGTGAGCGCTGCGAGTCCGCCAGCCCCCTGGAGGTGTTGCAAGCTTCCTTCCGCGTGTGGGAAGAAAGTAACCCTTTCCGGCTCTGTCCTGCTCTCTCCCTCTCTTCGCGGCCTTCACTCAGCTCTGTGTTGCCTTCCCGTTCTAAGAGCCCTGGCTGGACGCGCAGTGACCGAAACCAGTAGGATTTGGGCGAAAGAGCACCGGATTGGGGGAACAAACAGACCTACGCTCATATTCTAACGACCACTAGAGAGTGTGTGACCTTGGCCGAACTACTTACCTTTTGGGGCTTAAGTTTTTGGACTGTGATTTGCCTTGTTTCTTTTAGATTGAAAATTTATTGATGCCAGGTGTACCTTCTATATGAGGCAATGTGAAGTCATCTGCCATGTAATTGAACTAAGAACTTCGCTCCAACTGCCTAGAATTTGCTCTGTAGTCTTCCTTAAAGTTTGAGAACTTTAGTTCTCAAAAATTGCATTCCAAAAGTTGCTTTACCTCTACTACGTTGTCCAATTCAGAGTTTGTTAGTGTGGGGTCTGTGGTGGGCTTTAGATGGAGGGGATGAAACCTCTATATGTTTTATGAATGTGTGGGGATATGATGTTTTTTCTTGAGGACAGAAAGTCCATTGCCTTCTAACCAAAAAAACAAAACAAACAAAAAAAACCCCAGAAGATTAAACTCCAGTTGAAATCAAATTCAGTAATTCATCCCTGGTTTGGCTGATTGCAACAGGAAACAACCACCTGGAGGACAGGTTTCATTTCAGAAAGAAAAGTTGAGATGAGTTACCTTGTTAGCGTTCCATCAGTAGAGGTTTCACTCAGAGTTTGGGTTACCAACCATAAATTAAGATAACTACTGATTGAATGCCTCCTGTGTATTTGGGATCCTGAAGAAGAATAAGAGGACAGACACGTCCTTTATGTTTATAGAACTAGCTTACAGTTTGGGAAGGAAGATGGATCAAAAAACAAAACGTACATACTTGGTATGAGTACTATGAATAAAACAAATACCAATATAGAGTTGAGTGGAGAGAGATGTTAAAGAAGGGAGCATCTCTGAGGAGGTTTTTTCTTTTTTTAAGTCTGACAGTGAGATGGAGCTTGTCATAGGAGCAAGGAAGGAGGAAGGTTGAATTGGGAGAGTCCTGTAGGCCATGAGAGGAACACACACAGAGGCCCCCCTGGGTTGAGGAAAAAGAAGGCCCTTATATGCAGAGGGGAATGAGCTGTGAGCCAATTCTCTGGGGGCTAAGGAAGGGAGTTAATAGTTAGAAGCCTTCAAAGGGTTTCCAGCAAGGATGATTTGATTTACCTGCTGTGAATTTTCTGCTAGCAACTGGTGGAGAATGGATTGCCAAGGGGTAAATGTGGAAGTAGATCTGTTGGCAGCTTTTGAGGAGTGCAGCCAAGACATGATAGACTAGTATTGTATGTACAGCAGACTCCCCTACTGAATTGGATGAGATGACTTCTAAAGGTCTCTTCTAATATCCTGTGATATTCCAAACCACTTAGTAACAGTAATACATACCTTTTTGTGTATTATATGCCCAGTAGGCAATCAACATTCCAGTAAGGAATAGCTAAAGGGGATGCCAGTTGTCATAGTTGAATCCTGTCGTTACACTTCCACATGTTGTGTATGAGTGTACTAGGTTGACAAAAACTTTAATCACTTGAGTGGTTGTATTTACCAGGAACTTGATGAACTTTGGGCTGAAATGATCCTCTACTTAAAAACTGGTTCTTTTCATTTAACTCATGTTGTCTTTGGTTTTCTCTTTCAAAATTCATTTATTTATTCACCTAACAGTGATTGAAATCCTGCATTGTGCTAGGCACAGGGCTAGATGGTGGGTGATTAGAGTTAAGATAGTTTTACCTCTTTTCCAATTGCTTAGGGTAGAACATCTCATAGTCACTGGGTGATGAACCTCCGATGAATTTCAAACTGGAGTGACTCAACCATACTTTTAATATTGTAAAAGTGTCCTCAAGACTGATATCCTTTGTATATTAATACAGTTGTTGAAGTGCTGTAAAATGTTTGGAGCTAAGTAGTAAATAAAAATTGCTTTCTCTGGGTTCTGGATCAGCTTAGTTGGTGCAGAGAAGACCTGGAAATTTTGGGGGATTTAGTTTTAGGGAGGCAAAATAGTTCTAGGGTAGACTAAACTAGATACCTCATCTTTCACAAAAGCCCATTGAGAACCCAAAAAGTCTCTGGGCCTTTTGAAATTCCTTTAGAATGACGTGCTCTTCTTCTTTTTCTTCTTTTTTTTTTTGGTTGTATATTAAATTGAACCAGTCAACATGCCAATCTTTGAGACTGCTTCAGGCTTCTATAAGACCACTTCAAATTAAATTGGATTTCTCAAGTCTATCTATCACCTGTTACTCCTTTGCCTTTTGAAAACAACCCATATTTGAAAGATGCAACCCCAGATTTTATATCATGCGTTAAATCTTCTCTGACCATGCCAAGGTCTCATAAACACTTAGCACTTTGGGCCCTTAGTCAAGTTCTATGGGGTTTGTTAAGAAATCAGAGCCAGTCCGTTCCTGCTCCCCATTTCTCTTTCTTAGAGGCAAAATTTTCATCTCTTAACTGCTTATTTTTTATGTGACTTTCCTATCTCTATGTATAAAATGCTGTACAGTCATGTGCTGCTTAACTAGGTGGGTACAGTCTGAGAAATGTGTCAGTAGGTGGTTTTGTTGTGTGAAGCTCAGAGTTCACTTACACTAAC
The DNA here is from genome assembly GCA_004026765.1 of Micronycteris hirsuta. NCBI lineage: Eukaryota > Metazoa > Chordata > Mammalia > Chiroptera > Phyllostomidae > Micronycteris > Micronycteris hirsuta. The sequence continues at coordinate 102,687 of PVJI01001346.1, forward strand.
CTAAGTGATATAGCCCACTCCACATGAAGGCTATATAGTCTGTTGCTCCTGAGATACAGATCTGTTCAACGGCCCTGGCTGGTGTAGCTCAGTGGATTGAGTGTGGGCTGCGAACCAAAGGGTCGCCAGATCAGTTCCCAGTCAGGGCACATGCCTGGGTTGCAGGCCAGGTCCCCAGTGGGGGCCATGTGAGAGGCAACCATGCATTGATATTTCTCTCGCACTATTTCTCCCTCCATTCCCTTCTGTCTAAAAATAAATAAATAAATAAAATCTTAAAAAAAAAATCTGTACAACATATTAACATTGTGTACCGCATAGAAATCTCTAAGACATACACCAGGGACCGCACGTTTTTGGGCAAACTTGAAGATGAAGACTATTCGAATGACCAAAATACAATGTAACTGCAATGTTTTATGGGTTTGTGCAATTATATAGTTTTTCCTAGATTGACCTTCATGGTTTCCACCAATGAGATCACTTCATTCGATGTGGACAAGACAGTGTGTTGACATCTAAGGTCCATAACAGATGGCCCGTGAAACACGAGAAAACTCGTGAGCAGTCCTTAAGTTGTTAATGTACAAAACAACACCAGAGTAAATCAAGCACAAGGGAAAATGATGCACTTCAGTTACATGGTCTTTTATTATGATTATTGAGTACATAATTATATATGCTGTGTTTTCTTTTTTTAAAATTTTTTTAAAGACTTTATTTATTTATTGTTAGAGAGAGGGGCAGGGAGGGAGAAAGATAGAGAGAGAAACATCAATGTGTGGTTGCATTTCACGTGGCCCCCACTGGGGACCTGACCAGCAACTCAGTTATATGCCCTGACTGGGAATTGAACCGGCGACCCTTTGGTTTGCAGCCCACACTCAATCTACTGAACTACACCTGCCAGGGCAATATATGTCCTGTATTTTTATACAACTGGCAGCATAGTAGGTTTGTTTACACCGGTATCACCACAAATATGTAATGCATTGTGCAGAGCTTACCATGGCTATGAGATCACTAACTGACGGGAATTTTTCAGCTCTGTCGTAATCTTATGGGACCACCATCATATATGTTGTAATCTTACGGGACCACCACCATCATCTATGCAGCTCATGACTATTCTATTTCTTTTTTTTTAATATGTATTTTATTTTAGGTATTTTATTTAGTTTTTATTGTGGAATATGAGAATTTAGCTCTCTACTTTTTACCAGCCCCCATCACATATGTACTCTTTCTGTGCCTTTAAATTAATTTAAACTGAATCAGTATTTCATGGTTCTCCTGAGTCTATCTGCACATAAGCTGTGAAATCAACTATGATAACTTTTCCTCAACAATTTTATGATTTCCCTGTAGCTACTAATTTCCTTGTTTTTGGTTTTCATTTGCTTAACTTTTTTTTTATATTTGCTTAAATTCTATATATTCATCACTAATTCAACTTGAAATTCATCGCTAGTTGTCTCTCTCTCAAGACCTTTAGAAGTATTGGATATTTTACAGTTTCATCTTTCTTTTAGTGAAAACTTTCTGACCTGGTCTGTCTGCTTCTGGTATACAACTAGTCTGGGAGATCTCCATTTATTGTCATTTCCTCAATTCCCTTTTGGACCTTGTGTGTTGGATTTCTCTTACCAATTTCCTTTTACTTTCTCTTGTTTTTTTTTTTTTCCTTGATGCCATATTGGAGTACAGCCTCCAGGAGCTTCCTGAAGTACAGTGCATTGATAATAATGTATCAAGACCTTGCAAGTCTGAAAAGGATTTTATACTGCATTGCTGCTTGGATAATTTAAATGTTAGTATGTTTGTAGCATTCCAATTTCCAAATAATATTCCTCCAGAATTTCAAAGCCATTGATTGCCTCATTGTATTCTAGCCGCTGGTGTTCCAGTTGTGAATAGTGAAGCCTTTCTTATTCTTGACCTATTATTTTTTTTCTATATAAAAAGCAGTCAATATTCATCTGTTGTTCCCTTCCATTAGTGGACCCTTTTAATATGAAAACTTACATCCATAAGTTCTGGGGCATTTTCTTGTATTCTTTCGTGTTGTCTTCTTCATTTCCTCTTTCCTCTTTTCAGGAACTTTTTATTCAGATATTGAACTTGTTTCTAAATATCTTTTTTATTTGTCTTTCTCTCTCTCTCTCTTTGTTTTTTGCTATATTGTATCAGAAATTGCCTTGATTTTTTGTGAAATTATGTTATTTCATGGCTGAAATATGATTTTCTGTTTTTAAATTATTTTTTCCCCAGTGGTGCGTTTCCTCCAAATTGGTTTATTTTCCCCCTCCCTTTGTTTTGATCAATGTATTTCTTGCTGGAGGAGGCTTTCCTCAGATGTCTGCTAATCCTTTCTGTGCGCAGTGTTGAGGGTGGAGAACTAAAAGACTCCTGGGAAGGACTCACTGCTCATGGGTGGGGCTTGCTGCCTGTGAGCTTTGCTGTAGGATTATCTGGATTACCTGACTAGACCTTGTCATTGGGCTGGTCTCCCTAGAGGATGACTGCCTGTGGGTTTCCAGGGTTTTGTCGTTGGCCTCCATTATAAATGTACATGTTTCTCATACTCAAGGGCTTACCTACGCTTTGGTCCCCACAAAGACTAACTTTAGTGATGAAAAAGTTCTAGATTTTTGCTGGGTACAAGAGAGACAGTTGTCTGGCTGAGGTGTCTGGCTGCTTTTTTTCCCTTAATGCTTTAAGTACTTTTGATTGACTCAAGAAATACTTAATCCTTCTCAGGTAGAATAGTATTGTGCTGAGAACTTGAGAAGATAAAAAGAAGAAGCAGGTCTGGATTCTGCCCTGAAGAACGTCACAGATCAATGTGAAGAATGCACACGAACGTCTGTATTGGGAGGTGCTAAGGGACACACATAGGTAGATTTAGTGGTTTACATAATACGGAGTTTTAATCATGTGCTACTCTTTAAATTTCTTTGTGCTTATTGGTAAAATGGTTTCTAAAAACACATTTTAAAAAGCCTACCAAAATAAAGTGGACAAGTTAAAAAATAGCTACTACCAAATATCTTCCTTTGAAGATTTTTTCATATGATTTAACTTCTGACTGATTCCAAAGACTTTCAGCTAGTCTTCCTGATTGATTTTAGTTCCTACCTTTTTTTTTTTTTGGTCCCCATTTTTAGAGATACATATGTGCCACTAATTCTTGAGCTTTGGGGATTCATTGGTAGATTGGTTCTCTATTTCCCCTGCTGCCTACATAGATATATACATACACATACAGTGATCCCTCACGTATCCACGGGAGTTATGTTCCAGAGACCCCTGCGATAGATGAAAATCCGTGAAGTAGCAGTGTTATATTTATTTTATTATTTACATATATTTTAAGGCTTTATAAACCCTTCCCACACTCCTATAAACCTTTCCCACTCTCTTATTAACCTTTCCCACAATCTTATAAACATTTCATATGCTCTTAAACACTTTCTACACTCTTAAACCTACGTAATTTTAACAACATAAAATTCTATATGGGTACTCACCAATAAAGTATACTACAACTTGAATGGTGAAGATCATGAATTATGTAGCTGTGCAGTACTGATGGCGATGAAGATGATGACGATGAGATGAATGTACTGCACAGCCAAGAAGAGCATTACAGCTCTTCTGAAGGTACCACTTCATCGGGCGCTTCATCAGGTGGTGCAGTATCTTCGCCCTGGGCTGTAACTTCTGTTTTCGCTAAAGGCGTAGGCGTAACTGATCTCTTCATCCGAGTGATGAACATAGTTATGGGGAGTTGCTGGTACTGCTTTTTCTTCTGAATGAGAAGGTTTTTATAAACTGACATGCCACTCTTGATTGTATTTACGAAGTGCAGCGAACGAAGCATCTGGGAGTCCCATTCTTCAGCCACTCGCTGAAGTTCTTTGGCCATTCTGACCATGGTTGCAAGACGATCGAGTGTTAGGCCAACCTACCCTTCTTCTCTAACCCATAGTTCATCTTGTTTCTCATCCTCTTCTTCACTTGCTGACTTCATCATCTTCGTCATGTGTTCGTCAATGGTTGTGAATGGACATCTGCAGAGGCAGCTTCTCCATGCAGAGAAACGCTCTTGAGTCCAAAGTGTCTCTGAAATTTGTTAAACCAGCCCTTGCTGGCACTGAATGGGGTTGGTCTGGTGGGAGAAGCACTCGACAGTCCTGCTTCTGCGTCGTTGTCCTTGTCTTCATCCTCATCGCCGTCTTGAATGTCCGTGCTCTCTGCAAAACTATCATAAAGTTTCTTGGCCTTCGTCCGGATGGTGTTGGTATCCAGTGAGATGTTCTTCTTCCTGCAGTCATTTATCCACAGGGTCAATGCAGACTCTGCCCTCACATTGGCCTTACCATATTGAGGGAAGTGACCACCCTCTTTGCAGTGTTGTTAAAGGTCATTGTTGCCATAAACCTACTATTCTTCTCGTCTTTCTTTATGTAGTGAACAGTAGATTTATTGATCCCATAATGGTGGCCTATAGCCACATAACTTTTGTCTTCCTTTAACATGTCGAGAAGTTCCACTTTTTCTTTGATGGTAAGCATATTCCTCTGGCACTTGGGTTCACTGCCAGAAGCCTTAGAAGGCACAGAACGTTTGGGTGGCATTGTAGGGCTTGAAATAAATTCAAACTTTTATGAAAATTCCACAAAAACACAACACTGCAGAGCAACACTTTGTGCAGTGATCAGACATCGATGTGAAGTGGGCAAGGAGAGATGTTGAACGTTATGTGCACCGTGCGGGAGAGCAAACAGACTGATGCTATGGTCACTGAGCCAATCAGCGCCCAGGCTACAGAACACAGTGCTGTGGTTGGTCGCCTTCCATTCCTTTAGCCAATAGTGTTCCGTGTACAATCTCATGTTGGCAAACTTGTACAAGCGGTAGTGGTGTACTGCATTTCCATTGTGTACAGTACAGTACAGTATTCATCTGCTGATGAAATACATACTGTATTTTATTTTTATTTAATATTCTTTTAATATGTTTGAATTAACATTTTAAATATTTTTATATTTTAAATTTTTAGGTAAAAATTATTAAAATCACAAATATTATATAAGTACCTATATACTGCAAAATCCTGTGATATAGTGAAAACTCCGCTGACACGGGGTAGATCGGACCTGCCGACACCTGTGGTTGCCGTGACTCGGTTGCGTGTGCCGTGACACGCGGGGAAAGAAATACCGGGGCTACGTGGCTGATTCCTCCCATTTCCAGGAAAAAGCCCCCTGGCTTGCCCAGCCAGGGTTTTTATCAGGGGCATTAGCAATTTACATAAGATTGATTATTCATGGAATTAAGTAGAACAGCTAGGATTACTCATAGCAAGGCATTGGGATGTAAATTCAGATCC